>JACEGR010000418.1:0-270273 GCA_014170235.1 Listronotus bonariensis
TATGCTTGTGACAAATAACTCCACTAAAACTAGGACAGAATACGCATTAAAAGCAAAAGTATGGGTTATATAGTAGATAAGGTAGATTTATTCAATGTTTTATTTTAATCTTTATTTTATACAACTTTTAGGCAAATAATATTCGTAACTTTACGATAATAATATTAATAAATCATATCCGAAAATCAAGCGTTTTCGAGAAAATTAAGTCGTAAATAATATTAAAATTTTCCCAATCATTTGGCAACGTTGCAACACAACAGAGATACGAGCGCACAAAGACAGCAACTGATTAATCTATTTGTTATATTTCTTGTTTAATGACGTTTTTAGTACATAAAATTTACAAAAAAAAGAACAGGAATTACCGATACGTGGCGATACACACTACCAATATACACAATTATAAGTCACTGATTTTAAATAATGCAATTCAAAAATCACAACATTTGTAAATCGCTTAAAATTATAGTTAAATGTATTAGTAATCACAATACTCTCAAGTCTTCTGAAAGTTTTCCACAAATGTCCTTCTAGCTAATACCCTTTGATCAGGAAAATGGTCTTCGTAAATGCTTCTAGCTTCTTTAGAATTAAAATAGGCTTTTCCGTAAATAAATAGCATGTGTACCCATACGTGATACTCGCGTACCAAAAACATCTCTTCCGTATCAAAATGCACGCACTGATACAATAATACATACTAAAAATATACTAAAATTTTAATTTGGGTAAACATTACTTGCAATAATGTATGCAAGAAACTATCAAACCATTTTTCTCGACGTATGCACTTATTTTTTGCCTACCAACACCATGTCGCGTACCACGCGACGTTGCCAATTGTAGATTTTGTTTGTCTGTTTTTCCTTTGAAAATTGTATTTACTAAGCAAAAGACCTATTTTTTTAGAGAGATTTTATTAAAAAATATAACATATTGATTTATTTGACTTAATTAGGCATATGATTTCAAATAATTAAAGTACAAAATTCGTTGATTTTATGACTAAAAAGAAACAAGTTTAGCATTTTTTTCCCGAAACGGCTAATTATCGGACATATGTTATAACCAACTTTTTTTCTTAAAATAATGCAAAGAATCACCCCTGGAACGTTACGAGCATTATCTTTTTAACACTCTGTATATGCTTGTTTATATTATTTTCAGGACCAGATTATTACCACCTCCTATTTAGTTGTAAGATATTTAAAAAACATTAAGTTTAACAAAAAGTTTATGTTGTCGGATCAAGAGGAATAGGTCAGGAATTGGAAATAGCCCAAATTATGTTTAGTGGTGTTGGAGTAAGTCATTAAAAATACAGGGGTTACAGAAAGTTGTTAAGAAAATTTAACGGCAAAATAGGTATACATCCAAATACATAGAAAATGTGTGTGTAAATGTTTGATAACTACTTTATTAAAATATTACAATGCTATATCTACTATGTATTGTTAAAAATACTATTTAGATTATCTTTAGAAAATGAAGAAAATAACCATATTTAATATTACTATAAAAAAATCTACAAGCGTGCGTAAAAGTACACTTTTTAAGAAATTGCGTGCAAAAAGTTTGACTTTTTGCACGCAAATTGGTACGTAAAAGTGTAGATACTTTTACGTGCGTAAAAAATAATATTTTTGCATGTTTATTTTGTCTTCTGGAAATATAAATTTACACAAAATATTATTAAGCTTTTCTCCCAACTAAAGATATCTAATAAGTATTTTAGAAAAATTAAACTTTTAATATATTATGATAAGGTATTCCACTGTTGCAATAATATTATAAAAATAAAGACTACTTAATAATAATATATAAATAAATACAAGGAAAAACAAATCAGAGATGGCTGCAATTTTTTGGGGTTTGCAACCATCTCTAATTTAGTTTAACTTTTAATTTTTAATATAACTTAAATAAAAATAATTCTTTTTACTAAAGAATTTATTATGAATTTATTTTTCTTTAATTAAGGTAAAGTTTCAATTTTGTATTTATTGCAAGAGCAAAATAGCTCTTTATAATTTTAATTAAATATCTTTATTTTGGAGAAAAGCCAAAAATATAATTTTTTTTAAATAATTCTTATAATATTGTTTAAATAGTAATTATTTTCATATATGAAAATTTGATAATGAAAAAAATAATTTTGTACTTAACATGTGCAAACAGTGCTTTTTGCCTCCAACGGCGTGCAGAAAAGAATTACTTTTCGCACTTCTTAGGTAAATAACTCTATTCGTACATATATTAACTAATAATTTAAATAAATAAAATTTATTTTTAGCCAGATGATGTTGTTCAAACCAGTGTAGAATCTACACAGACAAACTTTTATCCCGATCCAGACGTAGAAGCAGTAATTGGTCGGTTTGGACCAGTATTTTTCTTACAACAAAATAATTAAAGCGGCTACCTACCTTAGTAATCCAAGCTGTTTGTTTTTGGCAACTAACACTGATGAACGACTTCCATCATCCGAAAAGCTTGTAGTACCCAGTACTGGTCCAATACTTAAAGCTATTGAAACATGTGCTTTAAGAGAAGCTATCGTGGTTGGAAAACCAAATTCTTTTATAGCTGATTACCTAATTAAAGAGCATAAGGTTGAACCAAGTAAAACTCTTATGGTTGGTGACAGGTACCATAAAGTAACATACCTACGGATAAGAGTAACCATGGCATGCTAAAATTTTCGTACCGCTTTTGCGGCAGGCTTGGCAGCAGGCTTGTCATTTTTCCAGTTTATACTTTAAATGCGTCGGTCGAAGCCTCGCCTCGTGTAACATTAGCGGTGGGGAGACACGTAAGCTTACTGAAATGACTAACTGGCGGTATTTCAACGAGAAACGAATAAAATTATATTTGGAGTTTTCGCATGACCTGTCCTTAAATCGGCTATTCCATGATAACTCTTATAATTTCCTTACTCTATGCAGGTACATAACTGTTTAGTTTTGATAAATAAAAATGTCCATTAAGCAGGGTGGGCCATTACTGTATGAGCAGTTTCAATATCCAATAAAACAAACATTACAAAACTTACACATATTTTACTAGCATTGTTTTAAACTACAAATATTAAAAATTGTTATGACTTAAAAATTTTATTATTTAAGTGTCGTCCCTCACGTTGCTGACATTTTTAATCCGGAGTTGCATATTTTTAAAAACTTGGCGACAAGTTGCTCGCGGATTAGCGTTTATTTTCCCGCACAATATTTTGTTTAAGCTGGTCCAACGTGGTTGAATTATTTTTATAGACCCTTGATTTTAGGTTACTCCACAGAAAATAATCATTTAGAGTAAGATCCAGGCTCCGAGGAGGCAACTGAATATCACCCCTTCGTGAGATGAGTCTTTCGGGAAACATTTCTTTTAACAAATCTATGGAGACTGTGGCAGTTTGGTGGCTTCATCTTGTGAAAACCAAGTCGTAGCATTATCTCCTTTAAATTGTTAAAGAGCTGGGACTAAGAATCCCTGTTACATCTCATAATAGTTATCAGCTCTCACCGTAACGGCAACTTCTCTTTTATTTTAGAAAAAATATGGGCCAATAATTTCACTTGCTGATATTGCAGTCCGCACAAAAAGCTTAGGAGAATAAAGAGGACGTTGATGTTTCTGTCAAGGATTGTCCACTGACCAAAATTAATAATAAATGCCATTCGGCAAGCAATTTGTCGCCAAATTTTTGGAAATGTGCAACTTCGGATTAAAAATGTCAGCAACATGAGGGACGTCACTTGAAAAATATAATTTTTAGGTCATAAAAATTTTCATTATTTGTAGTTTAAAATAATATCAATAAAATATGTGTAAGTTTTGTAATGTTTGTTTTATTGTATATTGAAACTGCTCATACAGAAATGGCCCACCCTAGTAGACAGACAAATAATCCGACAAATTCAAACTAAACCGACACGAACAGTGGTGATGACCTTCCCATTTCCTGATTCCACCTAAATGAAACAAATTTAATTTATATGATGAAAATTTTTAAATATTTATTTTCTTATTTAAAAGTGACAAAATTGGAAAACTAAATATTATTTTAAAATTATAATTGACATGTTTAGACGCTAACACATTAATTTCACTGCTATTCATTCCCGTTAATTGTGCCCATAGCATGCAAGATCCTAGTATTTCGGAATCCTGTTATCCCGGTATTGCATTTCCTAAAACTTTTTAATCATGTATCGGTAAAAATTTGTCGAAATTTTTTGGTATAATCAGTGGTAACGGACAAGTCGGTTACAAGGGGTACCAGTTTAGTCAGGGTTCGGATTACCGCGGATCCACTGAATAGGGTGGTACAAATGATTTGGGATCTAGATATAAGAAAATAAAGTATATAATAACAAAAAGTTGGCTTTATTTTGTAAGTGCTAACCTTTATAACAAAAAAAAATCAAATTAAAAACAAGCGTCACCAATCGGCTTTAAACCGGCCGCAAACATCTAACTTTTAAGGTCTATTCACACACATCGGGTACGTCTCGTGTAAATTCGTTTACAAAGATATTTTGCAGTTTTGACTGAGCATCCAACAAAGAAGTTGTATGGATTTTTATGAAAAGCATTTTTTGCGCTTTCGGGGTCATCCCACCCAGGTCCGACGACCGCCCCTCTAGGTGGTGCATTGCAGCCTGAAGGCTTATTGTACCTTGACCCTGCTCCTTTCCATTCACACACCATTCATTCCATAACTTGGATAGTTGTTGCTCGGTCCGTTCGTTCACCCCCGAGCAGAACACCGCGTGCCGTTGCCCAAAACCGACAACGGCCCGGTCACCCATCCAAGTTATGGGCGCGCACTTCACTGCTTAACTCCGGGGATCGACGCTGCCTATACAACCGGAGCAGCCTGAAAAGCATTTTGAACAAATAACTAAATAAATTGGTACGACAATATTCCGTACTAAATGATTCACATGACCACATCCGAAGTACATCAATGAAGTTGCGAAATAAGAGATTTGGACTAACAATAAGATTGGAGAAGAAATTAAAGTAGATGGTACGTAATACATAATTCATGTATTGTAAGAATTAGATAAACACATTAGATAGCTAGGGTAACTATAGCTAGTTCTTCGTTCGTATATCTTAAAATTGTAAAAACGTACGTACGAGTAATGTAGACGTAAATAATATGCATCAGGGATTTTGACTTCAGACGAGGACGGAACTGTCACGGCACTGAGACGAAACTGATATTTGTGAATAGACCTTTAATCGGACAATCGAATACGATTATTTGTAGGCTGACTGATTTATAATATGTTTGATGTGACGTTCGATCCGATTTCGGATTGGTTGTATGCGTCGTACTCATGAAGACCCAATATTATAAAATTTTAAGTTAGGATAGTTAAATAAAAATTAAATAGATATTAAAAAGTAGTGTTTTGTTTTTTTTTTCTGTTATGGTCTTTTATGGGAAAAAAGGCAAATTTATGAAAAATGGTAATTCTTAGTAAGAATTTACTTAAAAAATACATACTAGTATATATTTTTAAAAAGTCCGAAAAGAGGTTAATGAATATAAATAATTATATACAGGGTGTTTTATAAAAAAAACATAAGTAGGGTAATTTTTTCAAAAACTGACAAATATCTTAAACAACTAATTACACTTCAATATTCTACGAAAAAAAATACACAATTACCCGGTTTAAAGTTTTTAAATAATTTTAATAGCAACAAGAAAGTTGTGAAATTGAGTAAATTTTAAAAATATGTACCTCCGAGCTGAATCGCAATAGCCATAATTTTTTTCATTGCTGTTTTGTTTTCTCAGTAAGAAATCGAGAGTCCTATATTGGAATTTTAATTTTCTTTATGGTTTTTGAGATACCCCGTAAAACTATCGAAAATTAAATACCCTGTACATGCCTATGAATGTAAATAAAAATATACATATTTTTAAATGATACAAAATTTTTAATTATATCCATAGCTTTCTTTATAAATGCAAAAAAAAACTAAAATACAAATTGATAATATACAGAGTATAAAATAAATTTAAGTTTTTTTTTAAATATTAAGACCTTTGATCATAATTTTTATAAAAACGATTTGCCTTTAGGAAATAAAAGGAGCTACCTTTCATATAAATTTTATTCTTTAATATATATTTATACAAGATGGTTCTTAAATGCGTGCTAATATTTAAGGGGGTTATTCTTGGACTTTTAAAAAAAAACCAACTATGGACATACAGTACAGAATATAGAGGATTTTGTCTTGCAAAATTCTCTAGGAAATATTTTTATTTACAAATAGGTGCAGTATGATGTAATAAACCTAAAACACAAAATACTTACAAATATGGCGAACGGATGTGCCGTCATTTTTCGAAAAACAGTTTGGGCCTGTATATCCGTAACCATGCGCTTGAGACCCATGATTATAATGACCTTTATTAGAAACATTTATTTTTTTGGTTTTATTCCCAATTATTATTTTACGCGTTAATTTCAAAATCCTGTGACACCGGCTTGGCGCAAAATGTCATCCCACATCTGACCAGGTATTACTATGGTTTTTATTTTCGAATTCCGTTATGCAAACTTCGTTAACTTTTGAGATAAAGAGTGTTAAAATTTTCAAAAATAAAATCCCAAATAACTATTCTTTACTAAATCTTGTTTTATTTCGGCTATGTTATTATTGGCACTAAGGAAGTAATTTATAATAAATTACTAATTAATTATTAATAACCTGATTTCATTTCTTAAAAGGCAACGAAAGGAATATTTTTAACAAAAAAAACGGTGCTACTAAATGTTTAAATGTGTGTGCTTTCTTTAGATCAAGCAAATAAAAAACAGTTTTAATTTTTTCCGTATCTTGTTTAGTCTACAAGAAAAAAAATTTACTTAAATTCATATTTTTAGACCATAAAAGCTTTGCGAACACTTTCTCTTTTAAAAATTGAGGTTTAAAATTATTTATGTGTAATTATGTAACAAAAATAATAAATACCTATTTAAATAAGCTTTATATCCAGTATGACAATTTTTACTAAAATAAGTTTTTTTCTAATTTTTTTAGTTATTTTTTTAACTTTGACACCCTGTTTCTCAAAAGTTACGACGTTTAGGACATATGTTTATTTAATTTTTTTTTCTTTAAATGAGTTTAAAAGCACTCCATTAAATATAAGCATGTATTTAAGGAACACCCTGTATATTTTTTTTTTTGTTAGGTGCAACACTGATATTCTTTTTGGTACGCGTTGTGGTTTCAAAACCCTACTGGTTCTTACTGGAGTTACGTCACTAAATGAGGTGGAAGAATGGAAACAATCAGGAAAAAGGAAATTATACCAGATGTTTATTTGGAAAGACTGGGAGATCTACTTAAACTTTTGAAATGACCTATTTTTAATATAGACATCATCAAAAAACAACTTTTAAAGCTGAATAAATAAATTTGTGTTTTTTTTAGATATACAGTGCGCGTCTAAAGTTAGGTCCTCCGCTACTAAATTTTGAATTGTTTTTTTTTAATTTTAGACTTAAGTAGTACAACATAATCAAATTTTAGGCAAAAAATGATATAGAGAGATATGAAGGAGAAACTAAATTTCGTCGCCATTAAAAAAAAACCTAAATGGTAAAGGGGTCTTATCGCACATCATTTAAAAATCCTAATAAGTACTTTATAACTCCAAAATAAAAAGTCATTAACTTTAACTACTACAAAGTAAGAGTACTTTAAAAATTACCTAAATACCTAATTTGAATGGTTATATTTACGTAACTAATAAACGTAGGTATACTTAAAGTAGTATTTTTTAAATGTATTTTTATTGGTGACATAATATACAGAGAGCGTCGTTAAACAAAAGTATATAATTTTTGTCCTACCCTGTATACTATCATCAATATCAGCATTAAAAAGATATTTAAAGAACCTTTTAAAAATACCACAATAACTATACCTAACTTTTTTCATTTGGGAAATATGGCCATCCAAATCATTATCGGGTAATTATTAATGTACCGCAATTTTTAGTAGATAAAGATAGTGACCTTATGTTTTGGGGATTTAAAGTACTCGTCAGGAGCTTTAAAATAATGTGTTACCCCCTCATCTAGCTTTTTTAATGACGCCTAACTCTCAGTTTAACATTTATATCTGGACTTTCGTGTTGGTTAATCTTTTCTTACCAAATTTTCGCAACTTTTCAATAAAAAATACCGAATATATATATATATATATATATATATATATATATATATATATATATATATATATATATATATATATATATATATATATATATATATATATATATATATATATACAGGGTGTCCCACTTAAGATGGATACAAGCCAATTTCTTGGTTGTTTGTTGAGCGATCTTTTTATTTTTGGCAGGAGGCTGTATGGCTATAAGGCGCACATTTTGCCCAGGGTAAGAAATGCGATACCTCATAGACGTACGTTTTAAGGGGGTTTGATATTTTTCGATTCAAGAGTAAACTACCTTTAGGACAAAATTTATTTCAAATCTGTTAAATTATTTTGAATCCTCCTTACCTAAGATACTTAAGTTCTAATTTTAATAAATATTGATACAGGGTGTATCATTAAAATGAAACATTTTTATTTTTATTATTATTATTATATTTTTAAGGACCTACATACTTGCGACGCCACTGGATTGAAAAAAAAACTAAAAGTCAACATCTTCAACCAAACCACCATAATTTGTAATGCATTTTTGATAAATTTTCCTATTTCTTAGGCAAACTTTTCGTAATTTTTGTCTAGAAATTTGTTCACATGCTTGTCTTATTCGAGTTTTTAAGTCTTCCAACGTTTGTGGACGGGTTTTGTAAACTTTATTTTTAATAGCACCCCACAGAAAAAAATCCAAAGGTGTGAGGTCTGGGGACCTAGGGGGCCATGCTATAAAAGGACTATTGCGACCAATCCATTTGTTTTGAAAATTTTCATTGAGCCATCTTCTTACAGGTGCAGTATTATGGATCGGAGCGCCATCTAGCTGAATGTACAAATTCTCTCTATAAATTAACGGCAAATCATGAACAGCTTCCCAAAATTCGTTTTGCAAGAAAGCCAAAAATCTCGCACCGTTTAAAGTCGTATTAAAAAGAAGGGTCCAATAATACGATCTTTTAAAATACCACTCCATACATTTACTTTCTCAGAATATTGATTCTTACAATTAATTACCCAGTGAGGATTCTCATTACTCCAATATCTAATATTCTGAGATGATACTGTCCCGTTGGTAGAAAATGTCGCCTCATCAGTAAATAATAGCCTGCATGGTTAAACAGTACTCCATTCTTTTCTCATCATCACCTGGTTGTAATGTGTGCAAAAATCTTGGTTTAAACGGTTTAATTCCATTTCTTTTAAACATCTTGACACTGTACTCTTCCGCCTACTATCAAAGCTTCTTAAACTGGATGTTGGATTCATCCGGAAATGGTTTAAAATTCTTACATCCTGTCGATGATTTCTTTGCCGTCTTACTTTATCCTGCACCACAGAACCTTGTTGATTAAACATGCGATTTACTTTTGACACCGTGGTGTACGATATTAAGTGATCAGGGTGCCTCCGATTGAATTCTTGTGTGGTATCTCGACAGTTTCGCACACCATCTCCTACTAGTCTCACTATTTCTACTTCTTCTGCTAAACTTAAACGCATGTCTTAGTCTATACTGCTATAGTCTATAGTCTATACTATATAGTCTATACTGCATAAGTTTAATTAATCTTAACAATGTGACAGTGACATATCAACAATTTCGATGCGTTACCTAAAAATAATATTGTTTTGTTTTAATGGCCATCTGACTTTTTAAATATTTAAACTCTTTGCCGCTAACTTGAAAGGATAATTTGTTTCTTCAGCTAATAGATGGCGCTCCGTCCCATATTACTGCATCTGCGATAAGATGGCTCAATGAAATTCTTAAAATAAATAAATTGTGTGCAATGAAAATTTTGTAGTATGGCCTTCTAGGTCTGGATTTCTGGATTTTTTTCTGAGTTCTATCAAAAATAAAGTTTAACCCATCCTCGAATATTGGAAGAATTGAAAATGAAGCTATCTGAGAATTTAAATCGACTATTACGTTGATATAAACCCGTTGTTTATACAGTGGCGTCGTAAGTATGTAATTAAAAAAATAATAATAAAAATAAAAATGTTTCATTTTAATGATACACCCTGTATCAATATTTATTAAAATTAGAACTTAAGTATCTTGGGTAAGGAGGATTCAAAATAATTTAACAGATTTGAAATAAATTTTGTCCTAAAGGTAGTTTACTCTTGAATCGAAAAATATCAAACCCCTTAAAACGTACGTCTATGAGGTATCGCATTTCTTACCCTGGGCAAAATGTGCGCCTTATAGCCATACAGCCTCCTGCCAAAAATAAAAAGATCGCTCAACAAACAACCAAGAAATTGGCTTGTATCCATCTTAAGTGGGACACCCTGTATATGTTAAAGCACAAGGAAAAAATTCCCTACTGTCTTGGTGTATTATACAAAGTATTTTACTCCCTTTAAAGATAGTTAAAAGAAAACATCCTGCTTTTCTATGTTATCCACCACGACTCTCTCCCCAGACCGGTTTCGCCTGACTTACAGGAACTCATCAGTGAGGCTGTATCGAGTCGTGGTGAATAGCATAGAAAACCAGCGTCCACTTATTAGACAAGTGTCATTGTCCAGTGGTAGGATATTAAATCCTGCCGTTGATGCCCTACTGAAATCGCATTCAGTGAATATATATATATATATATATATATATATATATATATATATATATATATATATATATATATTCAGTACGCAATACGCAATACCTGAAAATATCATAGACATTCCTTCACAACCATTAACTCTATCTTCATATATCAGTAACTCAAATAGTACTAATAATAGAAATTTAAACATTCACAATTCAGATACACAACTGTATTTTTCTTTACCATATATTGAAACTTTAACTGATAAATTAACTAACATTTTTAAACATTTAGATGTGAAAATAGCGAAGAGGCAACTTAAGACTGTTTCTCAGATTTACTCTAAGACTAAATCTCCCCTAAAAGATAATGAAAGATTTGGCATTGTATATAAAATACCTTGTAAAAATTGTAACAAGTCATATGTTGGACAGACATCTAGAAACTTAAAAGGCCGCATTACCTCCCATAAAAGTGACTGTAGGCGAGGAGTTCATTCATGTGCCGTGGCAGAGCATGTTTTGGACGCTGGCCATCAGTTAGACTGGGAGCATGCTGAGATCTTAGAAAACGTCAATTCATATTACAAAAGGCTATTCCTAGAAATGGTCCATATTAACCGAGAATCCAACGTTCTTAATAAAAAAGTGACATCTCAGATCTCAGTACTATTTACAGTTATTTATTACGTTTAGAAAAAGAAAAATATCTTAGCCTAATGGACTGTCCAGCTCCTGACGAATAATCACTGTCTAAGAATCTCAATAACACAGTGATAAATTATAAATGAAAATTATATATTATTTATTAATGTAGTAATACACAAGATCCAACGAACAGTTGTGCTAAGTTAATACACAGATCCTGCGCTGTACTGTTAAACAAGATATGTCTCTTTCTTTCACACTTTATTAATCTTGCATCCTTTTCTCAAATGAAGTTTTCTGGTTGCGTATATCGCTGATCGATTCAGACAGTCAAAATTTCCTGTCAAAATTTCCCACCGCGTGTTACGCGTGGATTTTCAAAGTTAAATCTTTTGTTTTTCCTTAAATATGTAGTTGTTATAAAATAAAAATGGAGATAAATCTTGATGATCCGCATGGATTTTGCTTGTTTTTATACAGTAACCCACTTTGGTGAGTTCAAATTTATTTAAGTTTTTAGGTTAGTTTTTCTAATTGTAAAAACTTTATTTTTAGTTAGTCCTGAAGAAGGGAGAAAATAATAAACTCTCGAAAGCTTGACAAAACAGAAAAGGGTTTTATTACTAAATTTGGGCCACCATTCCTTTTTCAATAATATAAAAAAGACTGCATCCCCACTACTCTGGTTTTGATATTTTTTCTTAACTAGTCAGTCGCGACTACTCTCCTCTGTCTTTTCAGATATGGGGTTTTTCTCAGAAATTAAACAACAATATGGTACCGCCACTGTAGGCTTGCTTAAAACCATGGCCAGAATCTCCAGCAAACAGGCTTCCATGCGTAACAGAAGGATTTTTCTCCTAAAATGCAGACAACATGACGTTCTTCCAAATCACATCACGAATGGTACCTCCAACATCAACACCATGCTACACCACACAGAAGGAAATTTTGGAAGAAGAATTGGAAACTTCAATGAAAGGTTAAGGAAAAGTATTTTAAATCTAGAGATTAGGGCAACATTCTTTGAATTAAATACACTTAACCGCAATTTTACTCATGTATTTCAACAACTCTCAAATTGTCTTCCTCATCATATTATTGAAGACTTTGATAAGAGACAAAAATTAAATATAAAAAAACCTTTAATAAAATTAAAAGTAATAATATCAAAAACTTGAACAACTTAAAACTCGTTATAAAAAAAATATTAAAACACAGCCAAAATGGTTTAAAAACCTAACAAACATAGATTTTCCGCAGAAAATTATTGACTTAGTTTCCTTGGGGCCCAAATTCAGTATTTGTCCCCCAATAAAAGAGATTAAAATCACACATCTCCTTTCTGATTTAGAAAGAATTATAGTCAACTGTGATAACCAACAGAAAGAATGCTTAAGGGCTCAATTTACAAATGTCATAACCAATTATGTACATAAAAATCATAATGATAAACCTTTTCTGAATGATATTTTTAATGAGAGTAGGCTCTTTCTTAAGGAACATCCAGATATATATCTACTCCGTAGTGATAAGGGTAACACCACAGTTGCAATGTACAAGAACGATTACATTCAAAAAAGTCAAGACTTACTCGATGACAATAATTATTACAAAAACTTAATAATGACCCCACTTGTACCTTGCAACAAAAAGCTAACAAAATTGTAAAAAATTTGAAAGAGCAGGGTGTCATTGATAGTGAAGTGGCCTCAAAATTAAATATTTATAATTCTGTAACACCTAGGTTTTATACTTTACCTAAAATACATAAGCCCACACTATCGATGAGGCCCATTGTGTCTTCTATTAATAGCCCTAACAGTTCCTTAGCTAAATTTCTTACACACATTCTTACTGAAGCTTATGATACCAACAATGATTATTACATTAAGGACTCTTTTTCGTTTAGTCAGTTCATAAACAATTTTCAATTACCGAATAACTATGTCATTGTCAGTTTTGATGTCGTTTCCCTATTTTCAAATCTTCCACTAGAATTGATTATTTCAAGTATACAAAATCATTGGGAACATATTTCACAATACTGTAATTTAACTCTTGACCAAGTTGTAAATATTTTAACATTTATTTTTGATTCTAATATTTTAATTTTTAATAGTTCATATTATAAACAAATTTTTGGTACTCCCATGGGGTCAAAAATCTCACCGATTCTGGTTAACTATGTACTTGATGATCTGGTTAAGGATTGTCTGGAACATATGCCTTTCCACATTCCATTCGTAAAAAGGTATGTAGATGATTTACTGCTGGCAGTACCAAGAGGTAGAATAGAGGTGGCTCTCGAATTGTTTAACACATTCGATCCGCATGTGCAGTTTACTGTTGAGGAAGAGACGGATAATTCTGTCCCTTTCCTAGATATGTTAGTAACTAGAAATCAAGATAACACCCTCTGTACTAAATGGTACCGCAAACCTTATTGCTCCAATCGTTTTATCAGTTATTTTTCCTATCATCCGATGAGAACTAAAATAAACCTCATCCTAGGAATGAAAAATAGAGCAGTGAAACTAACTCACCCCCAATACAGGGATAGAGCCCTAAAACAACTTAAAGGCATTTTGTTGGAGAATTCTTACCCAGAAAAACTTATTAACAAGTTTCTTTTCAGTACGCAATACGCAATACCTGAAAATATCATAGACATTCCTTCACAACCATTAACTCTATCTTCATATATCAGTAACTCAAATAGTACTAATAATAGAAATTTAAACATTCACAATTCAGATACACAACTGTATTTTTCTTTACCATATATTGAAACTTTAACTGATAAATTAACTAACATTTTTAAACATTTAGATGTGAAAATAGCGAAAAGGCAACTTAAGACTGTTTCTCAGATTTACTCTAAGACTAAATCTCCCCTAAAAGATAATGAAAGATTTGGCATTGTATATAAAATACCTTGTAAAAATTGTAACAAGTCATATGTTGGACAGACATCTAGAAACTTAAAAGGCCGCATTACCTCCCATAAAAGTGACTGTAGGCGAGGAGTTCATTCATGTGCCGTGGCAGAGCATGTTTTGGACGCTGGCCATCAGTTAGACTGGGAGCATGCTGAGATCTTAGAAAACGTCAATTCATATTACAAAAGGCTATTCCTAGAAATGGTCCATATTAACCGAGAATCCAACGTTCTTAATAAAAAAGTGACATCTCAGATCTCAGTACTATTTACAGTTATTTATTACGTTTAGAAAAAGAAAAATATCTTAGCCTAATGGACTGTCCAGCTCCTGACGAATAATCACTGTCTAAGAATCTCAATAACACAGTGATAAATTATAAATGAAAATTATATATTATTTATTAATGTAGTAATACACAAGATCCAACGAACAGTTGTGCTAAGTTAATACACAGATCCTGCGCTGTACTGTTAAACAAGATATGTCTCTTTCTTTCACACTTTATTAATCTTGCATCCTTTTCTCAAATGAAGTTTTCTGGTTACGTATATCGCTGATCGATTCAGACAGTCAAAATTTCCTGTCAAAATTTCCCACCGCGTGTTACGCGTGGATTTTCAAAGTTAAATCTTTTGTTTTTCCTTAAATATGTAGTTGTTATAAAATAAAAATGGAGATAAATCTTGATGATCCGCATGGATTTTGCTTGTTTTTATACAGTAACCCACTTTGGTGAGTTCAAATTTATTTAAGTTTTTAGGTTAGTTTTTCTAATTGTAAAAACTTTATTTTTAGTTAGTCCTGAAGAAGGGAGAAAATAATAAACTCTCGAAAGCTTGACAAAACAGAAAAGGGTTTTATTACTAAATTTGGGCCACCATTCCTTTTTCAATAATATAAAAAAAGACTGCATCCCCACTACTCTGGTTTTGATATATATATATATATATAGAATTGATTGACAAAAAAACTTCTATTTTGAATTTTTTATCAGTTTTTATTACAAAAAAATAAATTAAAAAGAAAGGAGCAAAAATTAAATGCTTTTAGGTTTTTAATCTGTAATTGATATTTATGTGTTTAATATCAGATTAGGGTCCCCTAAATTTAATTAGAACCGTTATAAATTTCAAATATAAAATTGTGAAGAAAAGTTTAAAATTTAATTTTAGTTATAATTAATAATTGATATTAACGAAATTATACTTTACGTTTATTTTGTGCGGGACAGACAAAAGAAAGGTCAAGCTTTAAGGGAGATCCAAGAAACCCTACACACTTAAGCAAATATAATTATTGTAAAAGTACGGTATAAGCTTCTATTAAAAAGGCGTTGTTTGCTTAAATCAATTGTTTATATTTAGGTATGCTAATATTTTGTAGTCAACGTTTTCAGTTAAAAAAATGTTTTTAAGAACCTACTAATATGCGGAGATGCCCGATGGGTTGGATAAAGCCGCCCACCTAGGGTGGACAAAGGCATTCACCATTTAAGATATTACACTATAAAATAAAACATTTTCTATCTTATATTTATTATAAGTTCCAACGAAAGTAATCGACTTTTGTATCAGTTTAACTTTAAAATTCTGCTTTTTTAACACGCTTTTATTAGCTTGGGTTGTAACTATCTATCTATCTATCTATGTAACGGAATCTTTGAGCCTAATTTTTACCAACTTCCATCGATTCAATTTCTTTGAAACTTTGCACACGTATCAAGGACCGATGACAATGCAATAATTTAAAAACAGTATCCCGTTATCCTGATTAGGACCGCCAGGATAAATAAATTCCTTTACAGATCCTCTGTGTCTCTTGACAAAATGGCAAAGGAATTTTTAGTGAATAAACTGGAGCATTTATTTTTAAAAACTAATTGATATATCAAACTAAAAAATGAAAAATAATTAATAGTTTAAAAACTAAAAAAACACGCTTTTATATGCAACCGAACTAAAAATTAGAAAATAATTTTTCATTACAAAGAGTTTGTCACTTCAGAATAAAAGCGTGGGGTGCTTAATATATTAAATGTTATAATTATTCTATTTGCAAATATCTATGAGGGAAAAGTTATGAAAAAATAGTAAAATGCACCCCACGCTTTTTACTCTGAAGTGACAAACTCTTTGTAATGAAAAATTATTTTCTAATTTTTAGTTCGGTAATTCGGTATAATATATTAAAAAGCAAAAAGGTTTAGTGCATTCCCCCCTTCGCCGCATAACTTAAACATACCAGAAATTAAGTTGTCCCGACATTGGCTATAAAAATTATGGCAAACTTAATAATTATGTATCATACATACAGTGTTTTTTGTAATGTCTCTCGCCCTTTTTTATATTTTAGAGTAAAATTAACAAATAAAAATTTCAAGATGGCGGCTGGACGCCATCTGGTGAAAAAATTGTTGGAAAAGGGGCTTTGTGACACATTATTTTAAAGCTTTTGATGGGTACTTTTTAATTCTAGAATGTAAAGTCAATATCCTTTACCTAATACAGAATGGCGGCATTTTAAAAATTACCTAAATCCTACCTGATTTGGATGGCCATATTTCCGAAACTAATAAAGTTAGATGTACGCAATGTGGTTTTTTAAAGGACGTTAACAGATCTTTTAATTGGTGATATAATATACAGGGTGTATTATTTTTTAAGAAAAAATGGTGAGCCACTGCATTTTCCAAAATAAAATATTTTTTAAAATTCCCATTTAGTTTGACACATATTTGATCTCCTTAACATTTTTCATTTGATGCACGGTTTTCGTGTAAATAAATAAATACTATTTCTCGGCATGGTCAAATCTCTATCTTAATAAAGAATAAATCTTGAAGGTATTTTTCCACTATAAAATTTGATGCTTTTTGAGGAAATTACCGTGCACTGAAATGGTTTTTATTTATTTGCGCGAAAACCGTGCATTAAAGAAGAAAAAGTCAAGAGATCAAGTATGTTCCAAGCCTGATGGAAATTTTAAAAATTATTTTTATTTCAGAAAAATTCAGTGGCGTGCCATTTTTAAAAGAAAAAATATTTAACTTAAACCTCTCATTGACGACACTAATAAAGATTTTTTTTGTATGCCAAAAAATGTCTTTTGGTGCATAGGAAGCGTCCCTTAATTTTTTCAAAATATCTGATTTGGTATAAAATTTATTATAAAAATACACAATTTTTTAAAACATTTTAACACCATGTAGTTCAAAAACTAAGACGTCTAGAACATTTCATATGAGGTTTTTTATATTTTTTATTGTAGTATTAACCCTTAAAGTTTGTCGAATAAGTTGTGAAACACCCTGTATAATCAAAAGACAAGTAACTATCGTAAGAACCTATTGAATTTTTATTATTCTTACATACATACTTTTTTGTAAGTATCTCCTTCATTTTATTATTTAGGCATTTGCCAAAAAAAAAGAAAAAAAAAATCTTTTGCGACACAATAGGTTATTTATTTCCTAAAATTTAAACCTGGGCTTCTTAAGGTCAATGATACTAGGCGCTCAGGTCTGGTATCGTTTGGTACGATCAAATATTTTACATGCTTTTTAAGAGAATGTTAAATATTTGACCGGTCCGTGAGCGTACCAAGACCTGAGCGCCTAGTGTGCTTTAAGAATTAAAACGATTATTTTTACAGCTTTTTATACATACTTAAAATAATTACTTTAAATAAAATTTCGTGGGCAAAAATTGTAACTAAAATTTAGTGCCGAGTAAAAATTTCAACGAATATTATCAAATAAAAGATATTTAAAAGGGTAACAAAGCGCTTCTTCTTATTAAGGAATCATTTTAATATTATATCGACCAACTTTTTATAATAAAGCGGAACAGATTCGACCTAAATGGATCAGAAATTGAAAGCTTTTTACGCTTTAATAGCCCGTTTAAATCTTTAATTGTTCTTTATGCGTCTAATCTGGGGATGAAGGTTCTCTTTCAATCAATAAAGTACGTCATAAATTTTTTATTTAGAAATAATTGGGAAGCAACAGGAGAGAAAAAAAATGCCAAATAAATTAGAGTAAAAATATATAATACTGGGTTAGTAAAAAGTACCGCAACTATTAAATAGATTTAAGGCCGCCAAAGCTACATTTACCAAATTTATTAAGTACTAAGATGTTTTGGGCAGATGAAATTAAATGTTGATATCTTAGAACAGTGCCGAAGCCTTTAAAAGAGGTAAAAACTAAAAAAAATACTAGAATAAAACCCATTAAAAAAGGTAGATAATATAACAAAAAGTTAAAGAAAAATAAATAACGGGCCATTTAAGGCCGAAGAAGAGGAGAGGGGGCTAAGCATAAAATACAGTTTTTCTAGATTTTCAGCCACACTGCAAAGTCCCATTTGAAAAAGCTAAACAGGAAAGTTGTGGGCAATATAAAGATCTCACAACTTTTGTATTTCCGCTTTTTTCATAGCCTCAAAAATTTATGTAAAAAAATTAAATAATAATTTTTGGTTTTTGCGTTTTTATCTTTTACAAAAAATTAATTATTTTTACAAAATTTGGTAAAAACGTACCTTTGCATATCCCAAGTATAGTTTTTTGTATTTGTATTTTTCACATTATTTTAACTTAATATCATTTTTTTTTCAATTAATACTTCATGTGTCAAATATCGGCATTTTTAAAAAGTCGGTGTTCGTTTTATTCGTTAAAATTTTTATTTTCTAATAGTGTAAAAAATATATACATTACAATGGTAAGTGGTCTCAGAAGATAAAAAAAAACTTGAATTCGATTTTTTTTCAGACCAGAGTCGATCATTTTAAAAAATATAGAGGGATGAAACCCATTAAAAAAATGTAAAAGAAATAACAAAAATAAATAACAGGCGATATGAGGTCGTGAAGTGAAAGAAGGTGAGTTTTTAAGGGTCAAAAAGAATGCAGTATATTTGGGACAAAAATAAAAAGTAGGTTTTTACGAAATTTTGTAAAAAATTAAAATAAAAAACCAAAAACTAGGTAACACATAAATTTTAAGGTTATGTAAATAAAGTGGTAATAAAAAAGTTGTGGATTTTTTATTACCTAAAACCTTGTAGACTTGTAGTTTGGCAAAAAATCGGCAAAAACCCTCTTTACAATTTAATTCCTTCCCCTTCCTCTCCCCTTTCCGACCCCAGATCGCCAATAATTTATTTTTATTTTTATTTTTGTTATATTATTTTCTAGCTTTTACAATGGGTTTTGCTCTCCTATATATGTTTTATTTGGTTTTAAAAATTATCGACCCTGGTCTATCTGGACTGTTGTTAAATTTCCTAGTATTGTGCTACACCGTTTTTTTTTTTTTTTTGTTTCTTTTTCTTAATAGAATTTTACATTTATTTTAATTATTTTAAAGAACGAAATAGGACGCAACACCCCGCTGATCAGAATGCAAATCGCATGTAATAATTATTATATTAACTCTGAATTGTTCTCCGCAACGTTGACAACTTTTTTAACAAATGTTAAACGACCTTTTGTACGCGATCTTTTGTAAAATTAATTATTTTATTCTTTGTATATGTCAATATTTTGTAAATTGTGGTAAGCCGAATTATAAATAATGGATGCTGTATGGAACTTCTGTAGTGTCCTAAACATGTAGATAAATAAATAAATAAGTAAATTTCATTAAACTAAGCGGGTCAAATTCAGAAAGTACCTTTATTTTTAAAACTCTGTCTCAATTAGTTGCTTAGATATGACCTACCAGAACTTTAGCATAAAGTACGTGAGCGCCCAAATATCTCTTAAACCGTTAATTCTGGTATTTATAAAACTTACTATTTGAAGGTTCTAGGCATGCCTCGTTGTGAGATTTTAGATTAAACATCCTATACAAAATTGTTCCATTGCTTTTCTTTTTATTCAGGTCACCTGGTAATCTTTAAAAGGTCTGTACAAAATGGTACCTCAATTTTTGTTTGATCCAGTAATGGATTTACCAGCAGGCTGAGTAGGCTGAAGCCTAGGACGGCAAATTTGAAAGAGCGGCAGATTTACCTAATAATTTTTTTATTTTAAATTACAAAATTTAGAAAAAATACGACATGCTCTATTATAGTCTAAGAGCCAGTGGATGCCAGACCGTCAGTATTTTACCAAAGCTCATGTTTTGTTAAATGACTCTTCCATAAGTACCTTAAATGACATGGGGCTTTACTAAGCCGAGCGAAGGCAGCTATAACGTCACTTAGGTAAGACGACTACCTAGAATTTGACCAAGTATTTTACCAAAGCTGCTGTTTGATACACTTGGATTTAATGCGACCAAGAAAAATGTTGGCAGACGATTTATCTAGCTGTAATTTCGTTGCAGACAGTTTTCTACCTGAGTCGCGCTATAGTTACCCTCGCTCGGCTTAGTGAAGCGCTCTATTTTATGAAGATATTGAAGAGTAATTGAGCAAAATATGAGCTTTGGTAAAATACAGATGTCTGCCATCCACTTGGTCTTAGACTATCAGTATTAGGGTAGCAATTAGCAAGTTTATTTTTTAGGTTTTTTTCTACCAGAATTAGTTTTTACGTTGATATGATTGTGTATTTCAGAGGCGTGAATAGCCTACGGGTGGAAAATATGTAAATCGGCCACTGTTAGGGTCACAATATAACGACCTAATACATTCTGCCTTACTTCAAAAGTTAATCGTTGAAAAGATACAGAGATTTATTTTCCATTTTATTTTTTTACTTTAACACCCTGTATCTCGCAAAGGAATAACTTTTCAACTAGAGTGAGATCCTGTAAGATCGTTGTATTTTAGCGCAAGGAATTTGTGGTAATATTTTGTACAGACAGAAAGTGTAAACAAATACAACTGTTTAAACTGAAATATCTTAAAAGCAGGTGCTTGTATACATTTTTTTGTTTACAACTTATTATAGAATACATTTTTTTTTACTTTAGCTATTTTATACAGATTACAAAAAGTAATGAAATTTTGAACATAAGGAGAGATGTGTGGTTGGCTCCTTCGACATTTTGCAATAAAAACATAAGCAGATTTCGATTCTCTACCCTGAAAAAACTTATTTATTATAACTTAATTTTATTAAAAAGTGTCGAATGGTAAAAAGATATTAAAAAATAAAAAGACTGACAATTTTAAAACATTTTGACTAGTTAAGTTTAAAAGATTATTGTATTTTGAAATGTGTGGTAACATTTTGTATAGACCTTTTTGAGGAGTATACCAAATAGAAGCTAAATAATGGTATTACATCTATTTTAGTCCATTTTATAATTTTTAACACGCTTTTATTAGCTTGGGTTGTAACTATCTATCTATCTATTTATGTAACGGAATCTTTGAGCCTAATTTTTACCAACTTCCAGCGATTCAATTTCTTTGAAACTTTGCACACGTATCAAGGACCGATGACAATGCAATAATTTAAAAACAGTATTCAGTTATTATGATTAGCACCGCCAGGATTAATTCCTTTTTTTTTAATTATGGCGAATGCGCAAGGGCAATTGATTTGCTGCATTTTTAATTGACTATGTGTCTCTTGACAAAATGGCTAAGGAATTTTTTAGTGAATAAACTGGAGCATTTAACTAATTGATATATCGAACTAAAAATAAAAAATAAATATAGTTTAAAAAATAAAAACACGAAGTAACCGAACTAAAATTAGAAAATAATTTTTCATTACAAAAAGGTTGTCACTTCAGAATAAAAGCGTGGGGTGCTTAATATATTAAATATTATAATTATTTTATTTGCAAATATCTATGAGGGAAAAGTTATAAAAAATAGTAAAATGCACCCCACGCTTTTTACTCTGAAGTGACAAACTTTTGTGATGAAAAATTATTTTCTAATTTTTAGTTCGGTTGCATATAAAAGCGTTTTTTTTAGTTTTTTTTAAACTATTATTTACTCGCTTTATCATTTAAAATTTAACTTATGGTAAAATATACATTTCTTTTAATGTAAATTTAAAAAGGAAAAGAATTAAGTCCTAAACTTTTCCAATATTTTAGAAATAGCACTGGAAATAACTGCGGTTAAAGTTTGAATACGTTGGAACTAGAATTATATTATTAAAGTTTAAAATAAATAGCCTTTTAACTTGTAACCTATATCTTGCAAGCTAAAAAGTGAAATATAGAAAATAATTATATTTTTTTTTGTTTCTATAAAATTCTACTGCCTAATACCTACCCAAGCAGCAAGCTGACGTTTTCTTGACGTCTCTTTTGAGTTATTTTTCGACACCAAAGACGTCATAAGATGACCGCAATATGACGTTTAAATGACCTCCCTAAGTCACAGACAAAAGACGTCCCGTTAATGACGTCTTTAAAATGAGGAAAAGTTGACGCATATACTTTTTTCCAAAGCTAAAATGATTCCATATTTTATTTAGTAAAATTATGTTTGTTAAATATGGAGTAAACATACTACTGCTTGAAATTTCCTTGCACTGCAAGGTCGCATCTCTCGGGACACTGTCCAACCTGGAGATGCAGATTTTTACACTAGCCGAATATATTTCTTTCAAAGCTAATTGATATCACCAATCGCAGACCGGTCTCGAACTATTTTGGTTCTCATTGGTACGATGTAGGCGATATCAACAAGCTCCAAAAATGCTTATAAGAAGCAAAAATGTTGAATAAACGCAGGAGTGTATTGTCCCTTACGCCATCTATCGGAAGACTTTTTATTTTATTATTTATATTATTTCAATTTTGTAAAATTATTAGTCTTATTTTTCTGTCTATATGATTATTCGGTTGGATTGTGACACAAATTATATAATGTCACAAAATTTTTCTGGTGGTGGCTAGAATTACGAAAAAATGACATTGAGAGGACAACGTCAAAAACACGTCAGGAAAATAACGTTAAAAAGACGTCATAATTTTGGTCTGATGACGTCTTATGACGAAAAATGACCAAAAATTACTAAAAATTACGTCAGCTTGCTGCTTGGGTAAGTTATTTATTACCAAATAAAAGAGAAAAACAATGTTTTTAAATTAATTTAACCAATTATTATACAGGACTGATTAAGTGCGGCAATAGTTTTTTTAAAAACCAGGCTTGTCATGGCCAACTGAAAGCCTAACCTCAAAGCCGTATTTAGGGGCACATTTAGAATAAGTAAAATTAAATTGTTATTCTTTAAATGCAGTTCACTAAAATTCTACCTCTTTGAGGGCCTAATATTGATTTAAAAAGAAAAGCCCAATCCATATAATTTTAAAATTATACGCAGAATTGAGGAGAACATAATATTAAAGGGGTTATCCCATTTAAAATGGTGAAATTAACAGTAACTTTAGTAAGACCGGAAGGGCCAAAACCATCTAAATATTTTTAGTCATATCTCTCCTACTTAACTTATGGTACTCAATTTTCAAAAATTTTAAAAGTTCATCCTCGGAGAAATCAATAGCCGCACTTTGCATTATTATTTGTTAAAGCCACAATAAAAATTGGTATTGCATTTTGGTTAGGAAATAAATAGTATTTTTTACATTTATTCAATAGCCAAATATAATACAAAAAAGTAAATAGCTCGTTTTATTACAGCAAATTCATGAAATTAATTTTATTTAGCTTTTGCTGTGAATTAATTAAATTTCTTTTAAATTATTCATTTAATTTGAAAATTTAAATTAAAAATTTATTTATGCTACCAACCCTTTTTAATAATTTAAATGGATGGGTATCAATAATTTCAGAGTGGAAGACAGACACAAAGATATTCAGTTTAAAACTTTTTTCATATTTTAAAACAAATAATTAAAATACATTTGAGATAATATAAAAATTTTAATTTTATTTTCAATACAGGGTGTTTTACCATTTATCCGACAAACTTAAAGAGAGTAAATCTACAATAAGAAAAACCTTTATATAAACATTGTCCTTGGCGTCTTAGTTTTTAAACTACAGGGTGTTAAAAACTTAAAAAAACTATTTTTTAATTTACTTTCATATCAATTTAGATATTTTTTAAAAAATCGGGGGACGCCTCCTATGCCCCAAGAGACACACAATTAATGATACACAGAAAACCCACAGAGGCATCTGTGGGTTTTCTGTGTACCATTAATTAGTGGATACCCTGTATATACCTCAAGTAAGAAAGCCATTATTTACCTCGCACATTATATCCTCAGAATAGATAGAGATATCTCACTTCTCACCCAAGGTATATAATATACTCTTTAGTGTTTGGAAGTTGTCCCCCATTTTCTTATTAATATCTAAATTGGTGTAAAAGTTATTATTACAAAAAACAATATTTTTATAATTTTTAACACCCTGTACTTCAAAAACTAAGACATTTAGGACAACGTCCATATAAAGTTTTTTTATATTTTTTATTATGGAACTAGCCCTTTAAATTTGTCAGATAAGTTGTGAAACACCTCGTATATTAAAAAAAAAGGAGAGTCGGTATTACTATAAATTTGGTTTAAAGCGTCTGGTTAATAAACGAAAAAAAGCAGTGATTAGTTCTATGTAGGAAATTTAAGTTTTTGTGTCGTGCCAAAAAATAAATGTTTTCACAACTAAAATGAAAAATGTAAAGCCCCTAGAATGCTAGTTACAAGCCAGTATTCTATAGACGCTCAGGAAAGAACATAATTTATTTTTAATGGAAATAAAGAGAAAGATGATTAGATTGTAACTTTATTTATGTCCCTTAGAATAGTTAAACATTTTAAGTACCCAAGAAAATGGGTTAATTTTTTTTATTCAATCCAATTTTGTAGTATTTTCCTGGATAATTATTAAAAAACATGTCTCTACATTTTACTCCGTATACCGTACACACACAGGAGTATGTATGTAAATAAATTTATTTTATGTCGTTTACAAATTACGCGACACGAAAAAGCTATTTATTTTTATGTTTAGTAATATATATGGTTATATTTCTGCACTTTTATAAGTATATACTTGAATTTTAAATGCTAATATTTTAAAAAGTTTAAATTAGAAAATGTCGTATCATATAGAAGACAAATGCATTTTACTTATGTACTTACAAAAATCAATTACTATCTATCTAGTTGTAATCTCTATATCTCCAATTACTAGGTTTACACGAGAGCCCTAATGCGCATTAGCCAAATGCGAATGCTACACGCATGTGTAGACGCTCTTATACATTTTAAAAGTCCTAATTCATTCACATATATTGTTTTGGTATATGTTTTGTAAATGTAATGTGACTTGACTATTTTACCGGTTTTTAAAAATAAATTTGGAATTTGGCTAATGGGCATTAAAGGGCTTGTATAAACTTAATAAATGATGGATTCTTAATATATGTATACAGTATGTCCATGGATAGACTTTACAATAGGACTAATGAACCAAAAATGTAAATGTTTAGGAAAGTCGCTGCTTTTGTTACTTAAAAAAACAAGATTTCCGTTGAGAAATTTGTTTTGTTTTATACAGGAGCTCCAAAAACTACAAAAATATTTTTACCAAGACAAAACTGCCATTATTTTAAATAATTCAGCAAAATGTCAAATAGAAAACCTTTTTGGAATTGAATGAGAGCTCATTTCTAAAATTTGACATAAACCTTTATTTTAGTGTCATATTTCGTATTTATGTCATTAAATCATATTTTACACCTTTTTAACCTAATTTACCCCGTTTTAAGACAACACAATAATTAATGTCAAAGTTTGTCAAATACATTTAAATACACAAATGTAAAATTAGGTAAATTACGCAAAAAAATATAAATCATGATTAAAACAATATGACCAAAAAAGTATTTATTTATGTGAAATTTTACCTATTGAATCCTTATTTAATTCTTAATACCTTTTTTATTTGATATTTTACTAAATTAATAAATATAAAGGCAGTTTTGTCTTGGTTAATTTTCACATTTTGGTAGTCTTTGAAGCCCCTGGACAAAACATAACATTTTTTTAACGTAAATATTGTTGTTTTAAGAAGCAAACGCAGTTACCATACACGAGTTTCTTAAACATTTAAATTTTTGATCCATTTGTCCTATTGTAAAGACGATCCGTGGACGTACTATATATTATATTATTTTGTCCTGTCATGTTAAAAATAACTAAGTAGCTATAATTGTGACAATTATTACATTTAAAAAATTATTATTTTATGGTAACTAATTACTAAAATTAAAAAATTATCATTCTAATAATTTAAAAAAGTAGGTGCATCTAGTAGAAAACGCATATTTCTGTTTTTATGTGAGTGGTTAGTTTTGGTTGGTTATAGTATACAGGGTGATCATTTTTAAGTTGACACTATTGCTAACTTCTTTATTATTGGAGATACGAAGTCGGTTAAATTAGTTAAGTTGTTGTATTTTTTTCGCTGATTAACGTGCTGCAAACAAAAAAAAATAACATCGGATTGTCGATTTATTGCAAACAAATTTTGATATGTCTATCTTTTATAGTTTTAATAATATGGTCATTCAAATCTTAAAAAACTAGTAGATATAATGTCCATTTTATCTTCGACACTAAACTTAGTGCGATATCTTGGAGCTGTAGTGATGAATGAAATGTGTGAAGAAATTTAATTAGTTTTTAGTTTGTAAATCTTGCCTCTTTAAAATATATATTTAATAGTGATGCAATATACGGGGTGTTAATTTTAAAAAATGTCAGTTTACTATCAAATTCCTGAGGATGGTCATATTTCCGAAACTATTAAAAATTGGGTAAAACATATAAGAAACTTTTTTAAAAGCCCTTTGATAAGTCTTTTGAATGGTGATATAATATACAGGGTGTCCCTTAAAAATATATTTTTGCAATAAAATCAAGAATCCTTCGTTTAGTCTTTTTTTAATTGGCAGCAGGTTCATCGGCGGAAAAAACACCAAAAACTTTACTAATTTAACCGACTTCGTATCTTTAATAATAAAGAAGTTAGCAATAGTGCTGACTTAAAAATGATGACACTGTAGGGTATATCAAAAGAAATATAATTTTAAAACTTAAAGAGATGACAGACGTCAAGAGATTGGATTCACATCCAAACGGCGACGCCAATATGGCACCGCCGAAACGAATATGCCGAAACACTCTAGATCAGTGATGGCAAACCATTGGCACGCTAGGTAAAAATTTGGGCATGCGAGCATGTTGCAATACTTGTTTCCTTTATTATAAGTGGAAGTAAAAGACAATAATAGTTGAAGACTTTTTAACTCTCTAAAATTTTTATGGCATGCCAACGACATTATTTTACAATTATATACAAATATGGCATGTTTATACAAAAATATTTGCCATTACTGCTCTAGACACACCAACATTAGCTATATAAAACTAATAAAATTATTTATTTGTTTTTTTATTAGCTTTAAAACTATACGTATGGTATTGCAATAGCTTTTAAAAAATAAATGACAAATACACCTTTAAAACATTAACTTTAAAGTTTAATAACGTAAATCTAGTAGAAGCATAATTAAATTGAAGCCTTTAAGAGATATTTAATATTTACTGTAAAATATGGAAAAAGTTTTGAAACAAATAATTCGTCTCTTTTAATTTGTGTTTACAATAAAATGTAAACATTTGCTGTGACTTAATTTAAAGTTTAAAAGTAAAAGTTACATATTATTTTCCATTAACTAAAACTTTTTATTTAACGACTATAACTTCCTAATAATCTCAAGCTTGTAGAAATAAAGGGCTAATTAAATGGTATGAAAAAAAATGTAAAAAAGTTGTTTTAAACACATAGTTGAACTAATTATGTTTTAAACTTAACAAACATAATTGAACTATTTAATAATTTCATTAGGCAACACAAAAATATTATAACAAACGCAAAAATAAATAATGCATTTTGGTATAAAACGATTAAAAAATTAAAATCTCTCTTAGATATTGGCAGTTTAAAGTTTCTTGATTAAATTTTAATATTTATTGCATATTGGATCGATTTAAATCCAAGTAGAGTTTGTAATAAAGATGGTTATTTGTTTCAAAGTTCTTTGTTGGTAACTTATAGGCTAAAATAATATATTTTTAATTAAATATAAAATTTAGTCTTTTTGTTAACTCAGTAACAGATTTAGGTCGGGTAATAAATTATAAAAAGCTGTTTATAAATTTAAATTTTGTAACTTAAATATTTGCTTATAAATAAAAAGCATTAAAATATTTTTACTTTGTAATAAAATATTCCTAAATACCAAAAGCAAATAAGTAAATTTAAGCATAAATATCTTAAATTATCTAGAAAATTTTATTTATATAAAATTTTAAGAAAATAAAAAGGCTTGAAAACAAACAGCTATAAAAATTTTAAAATTTTAAATTTGAAAAAGAAATTAAATTAAAATTTTAGTAAGAATCCTAAAACCCCAAAATATGGGTTAAATATTTAAAATAACTTTTAAGATCTCAAATGTTTTATTGGCAAGCGAGGCTATTAAGTGTGGGGAACTGACCGTGGGAAATTACGTTAGGAATCTTGAGCTATTAAGTGAAGGCTATTAAGCGAGGCTATTAAGATGGTCTTAATAGTGTGTGTGGGAACTGAGCTATTAACCGTGGGAACGTCTAGGAATCTTGCGGCGTGGTCAAGGCGAAGAATTAAAGGCGCTAGCTACCACTGGCGTTAGCTACCTTTAGGGCTTAACCAATAGAATTATGAAACATGGAGGTCACGCCTCGGACCGGCGCTTAGGGCTCCGCTCCTTTGGTTCTTTCGCTGTCCTATTATCCGGGGGCCCCACAAGGGTATTAACCTGTTAAACTGATTGTTGACACAACCTCAAACTTTTTATGAGTATTGTAAAATATCGACAAAATGGTGAAGGTAAAAATATAATCAAGAAAAATACAGTCGGAAAAAATACAATTAACGACTTACAAATATTTAAAATATAGAATTTTTGTATATTTCCTAAAATTAACCCCTAAAATAAGACTTAAGGGTATTTTTAAAAAATATTTTATAAAAGGGTATCATGAAAGATCGTTATCAGCCGGGGTACCGAAGGTACTTTTTCCGCTATTTGCGCAAACTTAACTATAATGGTTTAGCCAGAAAATGAGTTTTAGGGTCTGCGCATGTTGCCAATGTGGCTTAAACAGTTTTTGACGTATATTTCGGCTTCTAGTAGACCGATTTTAGTTATTCTTTTTTAAACAATTTATTTTTAATAAGCCTATAAATATTAGTACTAAAAATTTAAATAATTATGTTATTTGAGTGTAAATAGGGCCTTAACAGTTTTTAACGTATATTTCGGTTTCTAGTAGACCGATTTGAGTTGTTCTTTTTGTTAGTAATTTAATTTTTATAAATCTACAAATAATAATACTAAAATGTTTAATAGTTATGTTATTTGAGTGTAAATAGGGCCTTAACAGTTTTAACGTATATCTTGGCTTCTAGTGGTTTGATTTTAGTCATTCTTTTTTTAAACAATTTATTTTTAATAAATATATTAATATTAACACTAATTTTTTTAAATAAATATGTTATTTGAGAGTAAATAGGGCCTTAACAGTTTTTAACGTATATTTCGGTTTCTGGTAGATTGATTTTAGTTGTTCTTTTTGCTAATAATTTAATTTTTATAAATCTACAAATATTAATACTAAAATTTTTAATAATTATGTTATTTGAGTGTAAATAGGGCCTTAACAGTTTTTACGTATATCTTGGCTTCTAGTGGTTTGATTTTAGTCATTCTTTTTTAAACAATTATTTTAAATAAATATATTAACACTAATTTTTAAATAAATATGTTATTTGAGAGTAAATAGGGCCTTAACAGTTTTTAACGTATATTAGAAATACAGGGCTGTTTTTGAAAATACAGGGCTGTTTTTAGAAATACAGGGCTGTTTTTAGAAATACAGGGCTGTTTTTGGAAATACAGGGCTGTTTTTAGAAATACAGGGCTGTTTTTGAAATACAGGGCTGTTTTTAGAAATACAGGGCTGTTTTTAGAAATACAGGGCTGTTTTTAAAAATACAGGGCTGTTTTTAGAAATACAGGGCTGTTTTTATGTGAAATACAGGGCTGTTTTTTAAATACAGGGCTGTTTTTTAAATACAGGGCTGTTTTTAAATACGCAGTAAAAAACAGTGCTGTATTTTAGAAAAACAGTGCCGTATTTTAGAAAACGGTTACGTATTTAAAAATTATATATTAAATATATAAAAGGTTATCTTAAAACAAAAACAGCTACAAATAAAACATGAAGATATATATTGTATTTAATAAAAAATATATACAGAGTACATACGTAACATGTTTATCGAGTGTAATTACTATTTACCAAAAATTTTAAGATTATAGTGATTACAAAGCAACATTGTAACAAACTTAGTCTTAAACTAAAAGTATTTTCTAATGATTGGACACTTTTCTTCTACGGAAACCAGGAACTTGAAGCAACATATACGGTGGAAGATCTTCATACTCTATACCTCTAAAAGATAGATAATTCTTTAGTTTCTTAAACTCAGGATGAACACCAATCTTAAGAGGTTTTTTCTACGTTTTACATCTTTAATCGTCACTGCTAGATAAATAGCAAACACCAAATGTAGTTCGTGAAATAACTCACAGGCTAGGGGTTGTTTTATATCTATTGATTTGTGAAGTGGAAAACACCTTGTTCTTCGAGCTTCTGATGAAAAATATTTTGATAACATCTGCTTCACCCATGGCACACCATAATGTGCCTTTTTGATAAGGTACAGGTAAATAGCAGGAGAAAACTGGCAATTCTCTTTATTCGATATTTCAGTTTTAATCTCATAATCCCAGTTCCATGAAATGTTTTTATTAAACAAAGAGATATAGGAGTGAAGGACTTCATCGGGAACTTTAGAATTCTTATATAATTTTTGAAAGTCTTCAGAGACGATACTCATCTTGGCAAAGCTACTGCACAACTAACGAAACCAACAAAGTTTAGAACCTTTTAAGGATTTTAAGCCGTTGAAAAGAGCTGATCAGTTAATAACATAAATTTTATTTAAAAAACGCTGCTTTTTAAATAAAATCACTCTTTATACCGTCTTTTAAATTATATCGCTGTTATTTTATTAATAAACAGTGTATTACAGTATAATTATTTAAAAGACGGTAAAATTACTACTTTTTAAATAAAATCACTGTTATTTGCCGTCTTTTAAATTATTTCGCTGTTATTTCATTAATAAACAGTGTATTACAGTATAATTATTTAAAAGACGGCAAAATTACTGCTTTTTAAATAAGAACACTGTTATTTGCCGTCTTTTAAATTATATCGCTGTTATTTCCTTAATAAACAGTTTATTACAGTATAATTATTTAAAAGACAGCAAAATTACTGCTTTTTAAATAAGAACACTGTTATTTGCTGTCTTTTAAATAATTATACTGTAATACACTGTTTATTAATGAAATAACAGCGATATAATTTAAAAGACGGCAAATAACAGTGATTCTTATTTAAAAAGCAGTATTTACCGTCTTTTAAATAATTATACTGTAATACACTGTTTATTAATAAAATAACAGCGATATAATTTAAAAGACGGTATAAGAGTGATTTTATTTAAAAAGCAGCGTTTTTAAATAAAATTTATGTTGATAACTGATCAGCTCTTTTCAACGGCTAAAGTCCTTAAAGGATTCTAAACTGTTGGTATTCGTCAGTTGTCGGTAGCTTTGCCAGATGATGTACGTCTCTGAAGACTTTCAAAGATTATATAAGAATTCTAGAGTTCCCGATGCTACTTCTATATCTCTTTGTTTAATAAAGAACATTTCATGGAACTGAGATTATGAGTTAAAACTGAAGTATCGAATAAAGAAGAATTGCCAGTTTCTCCTTGCTATTTACCTGTACCTTATCAAGGCACGATATGTGGCCATGGATGAAGGCAGATGTTATCAAGAATATTTTCATCAGAAAGCTCGAGAGAACAGGTGTTTTCCACTTCTCAGATCGATGATGAAACGGCCCTAACCTGAGTTATTTGCACGAACTGACGGTGTTTGCTATTTATCTAGCATTGACATTAAGGCTGTAAACACGAAAAACCTCTTAGAATTCAGTGTTCATCTGAGTTTAAGAGACTAAGAATATCTATCTTTGGAGGTACAGTAGTCTCCACCGTATATGTTGCAAGTTCATGGTTTCCGGCAGAAAGTGTCAATCAGAGAATACTTTTAGTTTAAACTAAGTTTATTGCAATGTTGCTGTATATCACTATAATCTTAAAATTTTGTTATTAATTACACTCGATAAACATGTTGCATATGTACTCTGTATATTTTTATTAAACACATATATATCTTCATGTTTATTTGTAACTGTTTTATTTTAAAGATAACCCTTTATATATTTAATATATAATTTTAAATACGTAACCGTTTTCTAAAATACGGCACGATTTTACTGCGTATTTAAAAAAACAGCCCTGTATTTAAAAAAACAGCCCTATATTAAAGAAAACAGCCCTGTATTTCAAAAAGCAGCCCTGTATTTCAAAAACAGCCCTGTATTTCAAAAACAACCCTGTATTAAAAACAACCCTGTATTTCATCAGCCCTGTATTTCAAAAACAGCCCTGTATTTAAAACAGCCCTGTGTATTAGCCCTGTATTCAAACAGCCCTGTATTCAAAAACAGCCCTGTATTTCTAATATACGTTAAAAACTGTTAAGGCCTATTTCCTACTCAAATGTATATTTATTTAAGAGTAGTGTTAATATATTTATTTAAAATAATTGTTTAAAAAATTGACTTTAAAAACACTGAAAGCCAAGATACTGTTAGGCCTATTTACTCAAATGTATAATTATTAAAGAAATTTGGGCATTAATGACTGGCAGATTTATAAAGCATGGTAAATTATTAACTCAAAAAAGCACAACTGAAATCAGTCTACCAGGAGCCCGAAATAATACGTTAAAACGGTAAGGCCTGTTCTCTCGAAAGGCAACACATTTACCCAAGAGAAATGCGCGGTTATTAAATTGCCGGGTATTGTATGTTTGGACAGATTGTTTAAGGTAGGGTCAAGGCGGCCTACTGGCGAGCCGGAGACATACGTTAAAGTGCTAAGCCTATTTCTCAGATATACGTATTTGGAGACCGGTGTTGTATTAGTCTCTTTAGTAAAAACATAGAGGGTGTTTAAAAAAAAGAATGACTAAGATCAAACCACCAAAAGATTATACGTTAAGAAAACTAATTCATTTTACAGAACTGTTAAAAATTATGTATAAAATATATTTTTACTTAAAACCACCCCAAAATAAAAAAAATAGGTGAATCTAGGAATTAAAGGACCTAAAGGTACTTAGAATCACCTATATAAATATAAACTTGCAAGAAATGTCAAATTTAAAACACTTTTTTCATTGAATCTATCTAAATTATATTTTAACACGATGTTTTATTCGCCCATTTCCCATTACACATTTAACATTAAGGTCAAACTGGCAAACCTTCCCTAAGGATTAGGTGACTAATTTGGTCAATTACTTTGTCCGACATATTAGGTAAAAAGCTGTAGGAATCAGATTTGCAGAAATATTTTATGGGACAGAGAATCTTAACTTTGGCAAGAATATATGTCTTAAAGTTTTTGTAAGAAAATATATCTTAACAGATTTTACTTGTGTTGATAAAATAATTTGCCCTAAAAATGTTAACATAATTCATTAAATGCAAATGGAAAAAACTTCAGGAAGTGATTTTTTCCTAAAATAAAACATATTTTGGAGTAGAAACAAAAAAAAATACAAGAGGGTACAAAAATTATTAAAAAATAGTTATTTATTATACAAGGAAAAAAGCTTTAGATTTTTGCTTGAGGGACGCGAAGCTGAGGGAAACAATAAACCAAAAGCTAAAATCTAAAATTTTTCCCATGTATAATACACAATTTTTTTCTGTGATAGGAAAAACAACGACATATTATTGAAAAAAACATAATAATAAAGTCCATAAATTAATCATGTAAAAGTTAAAATTTTAAACTGGTCAACTGGTATATTTAAAACATAACTAGACCTTACATTACCCTTAAGGAAATTATTTAGTATCTGTCAATGTAATTTTGTAATTTGACAGTATAAGTTCTGTATAATTAATTATTCCAAAATCAAATATTTACCTTTACTCACGTGTATGTATATTCGGGAAAAAAGTACTTACTATTTTCCCACGGAAAAAAAATAATCAAAAGTCACATTTTAGTTCCTGTTAATAGAAAAACAATGTCATTTTTTTCCGTCACGGAAAAAAATAATTATATTTGAAAAATGAAACACGATAAAAAATAAAATTCTATAAGCCTATTTATATAAAAACACATTTGTTGCATATTTTACCACAGGTTTTATTTTATTTTTGTAATGAAATAGGCGCCGTGTAAAAAAATAAGCGTCTCACAGAGAAGAAACTTTTTTGTCATTTAAATTATTGGTGATGAAATAGGCGTCGTGTAGTAAAATATTTGTTACACAGTAAAGAACTTATTTTTGTCATCGATTTTATTTTATTTGTTATAAAATAGGCGCAGTGTGATAAAATAGGCACCACACGGGGAAGCACTTTTTTAAATTCTTTTTTTTATTCTAGATAAGACTAATTAAAAATAACTAAATAAAATGTTAATCATTACGTTTCAGGACTAAAATGGTTATTTTTGTACCAAGGGCGTAAAGTAGCACTTTTACGCCCGCGGCTGGAAGTTTTCAATTAGCTGTGGGCGTAAAAGTGCTTTACGCCAGAGGTGCAAACAATATTTTTGTACGACTGAAATTAATCTACATGCATTCTATGTAGATATTTATTCTTTATTCTTGTTGTATATAGATTAATATTATATAACACAAAGAACCAGTAGGAGCAAATTTGCCAGCTTTTAATGATTTAAATTGTTATTAGTATACTTTTAACATATTTTGTTTAATTAAATAAATGGTTGTTTTATAAAAAAATGGGGCATTATTTATTTAATAATTATTGTTTTATAAATTTATAAATGCGGGCGTTTTTATACCTTTTTGCCCTAGGGCGCAAAAGTGCAATTTTACGACCTCAAATGGGAGCGTAAAATTCTATTTTACGCCCGGTCGTGCAAAAAGTAATTTTAGAAATGAATTTTAATTGTCCGCTGTTATACACGTTTGTAATATTAATTTTTACACATTATACGTTTTTTGTCGTCTGTTCTCTATCAGTGTAAGTTAACAATTTTTATTTGCCCAAAATCTTGTGTGTCTTAATAAGTAAAAAAAAATTGTAAAGTTAATAACAAATAACAAGTCCCTTAACTTTAAATAAATAATTAAATAAGAAGATCTGATTTGTTAATCTGGTTTAAAACTGGTCCTTTTAAAAATTAAACAAATATAAATACTTAGATAAATTACACAAAATAACAACAATATTGGTACTATCAATATTACTTATTTAAGTAATCATAATAATACTTTTTAGAGCCAGTTTTACTATATCTTGTTAACTTAAGGTTAAGAGAACATATAGTTAAAGTCTTAGTTAAAAAAAATGTCAATGTTTTGTTGATCCGGGTAATGTATTGATTTTTATAAATTACTAGCGTACCCGTACCCTCTTCGATGGGTGTTAACTAAATTTTTTTAAACTTTATGTTTATTCATAACAAAAATATAGCCTATAACATTCCTAAATAGTGTAGCTTTCTCATCGTTAAAAAAATTTCATGATCGGTTCACTATTTCCGAGAATTAGCTCTTGTAAACAAACAATCAACCTTTTAAAGTTATAATTTATCCAAGATAGCCGATCCGTGCCCACTTGGTTAAGCGTTAATATTTGAACTTTTTGATTAATTGTAGTAAAATATAGTCAATAACACTCCTAAATAGTGTAGCTTTCTGATTGTAAAAGAACTTTTATGATAGGTTCAGTACTTCCGAAGATTAGCGGCTACAAACAACACAAAGTAACAAACTTTACCTCTTTATATATTAGTATAAATAGATGGTTCGTTTCCAAGGTCGTAGTATAGTAAACCAGGGATTAACAAAAACCGGCTTTTAATGGTAAATTTATTTTCTCTAAAACATTTAAATAATTTAGTTTGTTAAAGTGGGAAAGGGTAACGTTTTTCTGCTTTCCCTTGCCTTGATAAATAAATCAACGTCAAAAACACTTACATCATAATGTACTTAAAACCACTTTAACAAGGTTAACCAGAAGCTCTATATCGCGACTACATATTTAGTTCACTTAACTAGCAAATCTGGGGGTATTAGTAGGTATGTATATATGTTTATTTATATAAATGAGTTTCCCCAGACTATACTAATATATTGTCTTCATTAAGACAATACGTAAAATAAAAGTTTATGCTCTAGTTTAATTATAATAAGCGCGGTATACTGGTGTTAAATAGATAAAGTATAGAGCTGTTTAGATAATGGCTGATAATAAGTTTTAATTTTAGTAGTTTAACTGTTAAAGCTTGTTTAAAATTACAAATTTATTTAAAACTAAATGTGTGCTAGTTTTTAAAATATAAAATTAACTTATAGTTTTTTTTTATAAAGTATGGAGTAACAGAATTTTTAATAATGATACCTATAACCAAATTAAAATACTTAAAGAAAGATGTTATTAAAATATATATGGTGTTTCCTCACTACGGTTCAAAACTTAAAAAAGTAATTTCTTCTTATAAAAACAGTTCCTATAAACATATTTCTGGACTTGCCTTATTTTGGAGATACAGGGCGTTAATGTCTTAAACCGCTTTAACCAACTACCTTGACACCAGACTTGCTTAGTTTTATGCAAAGCTTAAAAATATATATATATTTTAAGTTTCATAATAAAATGCCCATAAGACAAAAGTAAAATAAATAATAATTTTTGTATTTTTTTAAAACCTGTTTGCCTAAATGTCATTGTGTCTTTAAATAAAATAAAGTAGTTTGCTCTTAAAAAAAAATCCTGACTCTACAGTTTTTGCAAATCATGTATGCAAAAACAAAATTTCTCTTTTATAACATATATTTATTTGTAAGTGCTTTCATAATATTTAAACTAAAATTATGACTTACCGCAGTAATAGTAATTTTATTGCATAATATTTCTTTTTTATATTTTTGTAATACTAATTTTAGTTAATTTTGTTTGTCGACTACTTTTACTTACAAAAAAAACAACTATTTTTCATTTCAAAACATTCTTTCATCCTGTTTATCTTTAGCATTTAATGTGACTTTCTTGACTCGAGAACCGTTTATCATTCTGCAAAGTGTCAGTTTTTAACAAGGCCTTTGATGTAGGCTTGTTTTAAAAACTGACAAAGTTTCGCTTGATGGCCTGGTAATTAGTGCATCTTCTAGAGTAATCCTAACAATTAAGCAAACGGCTTTTGCCTTTTTGTTAAAAACTTTTTAAAAAATTAGGTTTAAAAATTTTTAAAAAGGCCCAAAAAAGTTTATAAAAAAATAATAATATACCGGGTTTCAACAAATCTTTTGGACAAGCCATAATTTTTAGAGTTTTGGACATATAAATATAAGACATAATATAGGTTAATGGCATGGGAAGACAGGATTTTCACGTATTTTTTGTTAATTCCGATCAAGCGAAAATTTTTATTTTTTTAATAGAACACACTGTAAATTTTACTATTTTTAGATTGCTTAGACAATTCCTAATAGTAATTTAACATTTTTAAAAGTTTTAGGTCCTACTAGATTTTTGAGAGCTATCTAGGTGGCTGCGATCCCTTATTTAGGACTTCATTTTTAATTCAATCGCAAATTAATTATTATCGTTGGATTCATCAAAAAATCCTTTATTTGAAAAGTGCTTTTCTAAAAAGCATTATCATTTGAAAATGTTAAATTAATTTATTTCTATTTTTCATATAAGTCACTTAAACTGTGCGACATTACCTACCTAGAATCACTAGATTAATGTGCGTCCAATCTTAAAAAAATCAAGTATGCCCGTAAACTTTTAAAATGTCACATTCTGTCTTAGAATTATCTTAGGAATTCAGAAATGATAAAAATGCAAGGTGATCTAATAAAAATTTAAATTGAAATCATTTTCGGTAAATCCTAAAGTGACTGGAAAGTAAAAAATATGCGTTAATTCTTGTCTTTATTTACCATTTACCCATACCAAGCTTCATTTTGATATGTTTAATACTTTAGAAGTTATGGTTTGTCTAATAATTTTGTTGTTGATACCCGGTATGTACGTTGATTAGGTGCTTTGTTTCAATGTGGACTATAATTTATTTTATTATAAATATATTTAAAGTACCAGTGAACGCGACATCAACTAAACCAAAAGATCAAGTTACCCTTAATTCCGCAATTTTTTTTATTATTTAGGTGTCACTTAATTTAAATTTGATTGTGGAGGCATTTAATAAAAATTAATAAATAAAAATAAAAATTAATTTTTATGAATTATCTCTCTAAAATTAAAATTATAAAATTTGTAGGATGGTAAAAAACTTATAATATGCATGAAAGTTATTTCTATAAGCGTAGAAATTTTATAATTTTAATTTTTAAGTCATCAGAGTTTTTGGGTTTAAATAAAGGTCTTTAAAAAAATGTTAAGAAAGCTAATTTTAAGTATATCTAGTGTTTAATACAGTCGGAAGCTGTTTCAGAATTTGACTTTCGGCAGTAAAGATCTTGAATAATTAAAATGGAAACTACTACCCTAAAATTTAAATTTAAACTAAGCGCATATTTCTTAATCCTTTTTGTTAATTATATCCTATCTCTAAACCAAGTAGTTTTTAAGTTATTAATTGTGAAAGGTTTAAAAGCATATTTTTTCGCCATTTTTCAGACAGCCTAGCGTTTAACTATTGATATCCTAAAAACTATTAGGTTTAGAGATAGCATATAAAAAACAAAAAGATTAGGAAATATGTTTAGTTTACATTTAAGGCCTAATGTAATGGTTTCTATTTGAATAATTAAAGTTATTTACTGCCAAAAGTCAAATTCTGTGGCATATCCGGTAACACCGGAAATTATATTTTAATGATGATAGAATTTAAGGTAAAAAATCGCATAAGCCCTTTTCTATAATCATTTATGTTTTAACAAATCAATTGAAATGGTGGTTAACATAAGACATAAAGATATGTATAACATATGGTACATGCACTGTCGTGGAATTGCCTGTAGAATTTATTTTTAGAAAAATATATGGGATGTTCCATTTAAAATAGCAAAGTTGCAAGCTCTTCCGGATGTGTGCCATATAAAATTTAAAATATCCAAAATCTGCATTATATTTAACCATTCATCCGACCACAATTTTAAAATTGTGTAACACTTCTCGAGAAAATAACAGGCCTGCTAGTAACTTCGGGGGTACCCCGTATTTAGTTAATATCGCTACAAGCAACAGTATTTAGGAAAAACAAATATTAGTTAAATACCTTTAACCTTTATTTAGGCCACCCAGGTATTTCTAAAAGGTCTGTACAAAGTGCTACCATAAATTTTCCGCGCTAAAATGAAAAAATTCATATTTTAATATTAAAAAATAATATAAATAACTAAAATAAAACGTAAACTTTGACAATAACAATCTTGCAAACTAAAAACTTATTGACAAAAGTATAAAGTGTTATATCGTTTTATTTTGGCCAAAGGTGTTTGTGGTATGTTTTGTACTGACCTTTTGAGACACCCTGTATACAGGATCTATGTAAAATAATAAAATTTTCGCCTGTGGTATTGGAATTTTATGACAAAACACCACAAGATACCATACTAATATTTTTAAGCTATAAGCTTTTATTCAAAGAAACACTAGTTATTTGAATTACTAACTTAGCAAAATTGTTCGTAGTAGGAATTTAAAGTATTTGGGATAGACCACTGCATACTCTGTGTAAGGTTTAGATATTACATTTAAATAAGTAAGATCATGTAGATATTAAAAAAATAGCAAAATATTTACAGGAGAAACCTGATATTGTTGGGTGGATATAAAAATTACAACTATTATACAGGGTGTCCAGTAAGTCCACCAATAAACATTAAGAAGTTATTATAAAAAAAAAAAAAAAAAAACTTTCTATGAACATATGTCCTGAACTTTAACTACGGTGTAATATATGTATATAGACTTAATTATCAATTCAGTTTTTTTTAATTGCTAGGCGTCTTTTAATTGGGATATTGGTGATAATATATAGTGTACAAACAACAAAAAGTGTATTTAAAAATGCAACAAAAAGTATAAGCAAAATATTATTTGACTTTTCTTCGGAAAGTTTAAAACCTTCTCTGTATTTTAAGTAATTTTATATTAAATATTTCATTAAATTATTCCTTTTAAAGTAATTTTACCTTTTATTATATTATTCAAGGACAAAATAGTTCTTTACAGTATATAAAAGTTTAATTATTTTTTAAAATGTCTTATAAACTTTCTTATTGTGAAGACAAGCCAAATATTATTTTAGAGGAAATAAATGAAACTTTTATATTTTGTGCAAATCTTTTTGCATGAAATACAATTTTTTCCCTCTACATTATTACGTGCACACAGCCACACCCATTTCATTTAAATAATATTTTGTTTAAACTTAATCTCCCAGAAAACAAAAAAACCATAAAACACATTAGGTATATTTAACTTTATTAGTTTCGGAAATATGGCCACACAAATTAGATTTAGTATTTAGTATTGCTATTTTGTAGAAGGTAAAAATTGTGATTTTTTATTTCAGGGTTATAAAGTACTCGACAAAAGCTTTAAAATGATGTACCACTCGATCTACTGTTTTATTTAAGAATTTTGGGGTGGTGGCCCTAGTGGTTAGGGTTTAAAAAGCTCCGTTTATTTTTTTGTAAAAAACGTTTCTACACAATAAATATCTTGACGTGTTTTGTCTTTTTTCTTAATTCTGTCTCTTTTCGCAGATAACTTAAGTGGCAAATTTAATTAATTAAATGAACACTCTGTTAAATTGCTCTGTAAAGATTACATCCTGTATAAAAGAATTAAAAAATTAAAGGCTTAACGCGCACTGTACATACTACTTGGACTGTTATACAGTTAAAAACATCTGTTACTTCGTTGTTTAAAATTTACGGTTTTTAATTTTTAAAATTGATAAAAAATTGCAATAAAGCGAACCCAAAATAAACAACACCCTCTCAATATTAGACTATATTCCCATCCATAACCAATTGTGTTTAAAAGCAAATTGGGAAAGAAAATTATTTAAAAATTTAGATACAAAGATAGCTTTATAGCATGGGCAAGTTAAAAGGGATTCTAATAAAATATTTAGTTTAGAAGTCCCTTTGTATTACTTTACAGTTATTTTGTGGACCATGGTGAAGTTTGTATACTTAAAATTCATGTTTCTCTTTGGGTTATTGTTCGGCTATATTAAAAGTGCCCAAACTTTCTTTAATAAATTATTTAGTATTTCACATAAATACAGCGTGGGGCAAATTAAACGTGCACACTTTTTAACAATAGCTTTTTATCTGTTGCGCCCATCCTTTTCATTTTTAAGGCGCTAATAGGTAGATTTGTTTTCTCTAGGTTTGCCAATTTTGGTCAAAAAGATTTAAACAGTACTGGACTTACTGGACTTTTTCCAATATGATGCATTAAACTTCGTTTCAAAAAATTTAATTTTATCTACAATTAGGCCAATACGCTTATTTTTATGTAATTTGCTGCTAATTTTAGTTAGGATCCAACTCAGTTATTATGGTAACCTCATATTTTCAATTGTCCAAGGACAGTAAAAGAAAGTTTTTTTTAATCGAGAGATTTATTTCTATTAATATCTTAAAAACTATTATGTTTAGAGATGGCATATATTAAACAAAAAAGATTAAAAAATTGGATGTTTAGTTTTATATAAGGCTTAATGTAGTGCTTTATATTTAAATTATTAAAGTTATGTACTACCAAAACCGGCGGCATTATTTATTAAAAATAATTATAACTCCTAAATTCTTAAATTGATGATAGATTTGCTTTTATTGAATTATTTCCCATAGTTTGTCTACAAGAAAAACGTATTAGCTTATTTGTAGGCCAAATCAGATTTTTCTGCAACTAAGTTAAATACAGTATTTTGGAAAAAGTCCCGTAAGTTCAGTCCTATCTAAATCTATTTGACCAAAATTAACAAACGCAGAAAAACATATGTACCTATTAGCCCTTAAAAATAACAAAGATAAGCGTAACAGATAAAAATTTATTATAACTAAAAAGGCGGCAAAGTTAATTTTGCTTACCCTGTAAAAGACGAATAAAATAGTAAAAAATTATTATGAGTGTAATTTTTTAAAATATGTCAAAATATATAATATATAAATTACTTTTAAAGGAGGTGTTGGTTATAATTTTTCCAAAATAAAACAATACAACAACTTTTACCTACCTTTCTGGTCTAAATTAATAGAGTAAAACCCCGTGAACCGCAGACCTTCGTCATTTTGTAAAATCTAAAAGTTTGTCAGCGCATGCTCCCAACATAGATAGAAGCGATGGGAGAGTAGAAAGTTTGACTCATAGTGGTTTTGGCAGAAAAGTTAAATATGTGAAACCTAATTTTTGTCCTTTGTTTTACACATTACTGAATTTTATATATAGGATGTCCGCAAATTAATAGTAAACAGAAAAGTCACAGATTCCTTATGTCGAAATAACCAAAAGTTGATAATAAGGATGATACAGGGTGTCAAAGTGAAAAATATATTTATAATTTTTTTCAATAGTTTTTGATATATTTTAAATATTTTAGTGAAACTTTATACTTATCTAGAGGTTTTTTGACATAAGCTATTCAAAACTAGTATTAATTTTTATGTGTAAACAAGGCGGGAAAAGCTAGCTACACCATTTAAATTTTTCTAAAATGTCCCAGCTTTTTGTGCTACACTCTATGTACCATCTAGGTAAACCGGTAAACTCCCTTAAGCTTTCTACACAAAAAAGGTATATTTTGATGAAATGGCTCCGAGCAACTGTTTTCAAGATATTTCCACTTGGTGTGGTTTAGTGCAACCAAAAAGTATATGAAATAATACAATAAATCATTTGTTTATTATGAGGCAGTTGTAGTTATGACATAGTTATGACCAATATTACGCTGTTGTTAAAGGCATTTTTTAGTTGCACTAAACCGCTTAAATTCAAATATTTTGACAACGGTTGCTTAGAGCCATTCTTACAAAGTATATCTTTTTTGTGTAAAAATCATTAAGGAGTTTACTGGTTTCCTTAGATGGTACATACAGTGTAGCACACAAAAGTAAGGATGTTCTAGAACACTGGAAACAGTGTAGACAGCTTCTTCTGGTTTAAACATGAAAAATATTATCATATTTAAATATGTAGCTCATGGTAAAAACCCATAGACATCGAGTTTTATTTAAATATTAAAAACGTATTCAAAGTTATCGAAATTAACTATATTTTTTTTTACTTTGACACCTTGCACGTTCCCTATTAATTATTATCTTTTGGATATAGGTATGTGTGGTTAAATCTTCATATTTTGGTATAAGGAATCTGCAATTTTTCTGTGTACCATTAATCAGAGGACATCCTGTATGTTACTTGGGTACCTATTAGAAGTTGGCAGACAGTTCTAACTACTTGGCAGAAAATTTGGGGTGGTCCCAGGATCCAGAATTTAAATATTTTTGTTATTTTACATGATATAACAAAAAGTCCTTATAAGAGTTGTATGGTCTCTAAATAGGCATGTCCTTAAAATATTTTAATGACTACAGAGTGCTCCAAAAAATTTTTTTTGAATTAACCTTCCACAATACCTTTTTTTAGGATACTTAAACAACATAAAATATTTTTGGACATACCTGTTTAGAAACCTTACAAATCTTATAAAATACTTTTTGATATATATCTTGTTAAATAAGAGAAATATTGGACTTTTTTGAACTATTGGACGATCCAAAAATGTTTGTCTGCAAAGAGGTTGGAACTGTCAAAACTGTCTGGCGACTAAGGAAATATCTTTTTATAGGTACAAGTAACATAATATGAAATTGAGCAACAAAATGACAAAAGTTAATTTTAAATTTACTAATCTTTGGTACCTAATGCCCCTTAAAGCCACCATAAATCAAACTTCATAATCTCCCACCGCTTCTATCTATGTTGGGAGCATGCGCTGACAAGCTTTTAGTTTTTACAAAATGCCGAAGGTCTGCCGTTCACAGGCTTTTTGGATATAATAATTTTAATAACAGCCTATTAAAATATTAGGGACGTAGTATACCACACGTCCATCCATATCTTAAACCGATCTAAAACCCCTTGATGACAACATCAACACGACCTCCACCAGTAACCAGTAAGTGCACTTAATATAGCCCATGCATCATATTTCTCGTTACAACATTTAATAATTAATTTTTAATTGATTAAATTTTGCTAACATGTGAAACCTTCATACAGTTAATATAATAAATAATTAAATTGATAATAACGATAATTTGCCTATTTAAACGACATGTCAAAAGAATTTAATAAAAAACACTACAGCGTCTGCAGATCGCAAAACTTTAAGAATTGAATGTCTTCACCGCAGCAACCATTTAATTTGTTCCAACTTGTTTCGACTTTTTCCTTAATCTTACCGACTTAAAATGGAAACACAAAACATACAGAAACATTTTTATTTTGTTGTCCTATAACATTTACCAACTTATTGGAACATCATGGAATTTTTTGGAAACATGCAACAAACAAAAAGTTCCTTATTGTTGCTTTGGTACCTTAAAGGTACGTATCCACCCAAATAGGGCCAGTCTGTATAAATAAATTTATCATGAATTAAAAATAGGAAATTGACGTTTTTAAGCGCTTTTTTAAATAAAATACTTAATTAAAAATACATTTTCTTTAAATTTATACGTCTTTACAATGTAAAGAAGAAATTAGGTTGTACCTTATGTGGTATTATCTTAAAGCTCTATTAAATATATTTTAAATGGTGATACAATTATAATAAATATGTACTTTTTCTTCTACCATGTATATTATTACCAGTATTACCATTAAAAAAAAACTTTAAGATTATACAACATTAAGTACATCTAAATTTATTACTTTCAGAAATATGGCGATCCAAATCAGGTACTTGGGTAATTTTGAAAGTACCGTCATTTTGTAGTAGGTGAAAGTATTGACTTCATATTTTTGTGTTGTAAAGTACTTATGAAAAGCTTTAAACAGATGGCGCGCAGCAGCAATCGTAAAATTTGTATCCTTAAATTTTACTCTAGAATATAGTATTTATGTATTAATCTCATATCTTTAAGTATTAATTTTTAAGGTATATTTTAAAAAATAAAACGGGGGACATTAAACACATGCACTGTATATTCATGCCCAGGCTTACTAAATTCTGAATTTTGTATAAGCAGCTTTAGCAGTTTACAATGTTTCTAAGAGATGCAGTACCTTAAACTTACTGTGTATAGGCATAAAAAATATACCTTATTGTAAGCAGACTAAAAGTGCCTTTTTTTTCATACAAAGTATATTTTTTAAATTTTGCTTAACATAGAAAAATAATTAATGATCTTTGTGTTTAAAAACCTTCAAGGATGTCTACGTAATTTTACGATATTTATTTTATCTAGGCGTTAAAAGTTAGTTGCTGAGTAATAAACCTTGAGCAAGTCCTTGACGCAAGTTAAAACAAATACTTTGAAATAAATGGCACGTGGAAAAATATAGATAATCTTTAACCCTGATCTTTCTGCAAATATTGAGTTAAAGTAATAAAAAGTCCTGCATGAAAAGTCATTCTATACTTATTACAAAAATTTTATACAGTACATTTTAATTTAAATGCTTTTAACCTGAATGCCATTTCCTATTATTTCCTTAAGGATGTAAATTTTGATTTTCAAAAGATATTGTTGTGTCAAAAGTTTCTTATTCAATGTCATTCCCTTCCCTCACCAACACAAACGTCAACTATCAGATAGAAAATTTTATTGGCCATAATGTCCCTCTTGAGGACAATAACTCAGTGGCAGTTGGTACTATAGAAAACAAGGGAACGTGCCCACTCTTCAAATAACCAAAAAAAACAATTTCCTGAAAAATAATTTAATTTTAAATATTTACTATAATCTCATTAAAACACTTTTAAATACTCTGCTCAAAACTTACTTCTAAATTACTCCAACGGCAACACCTAAATATCAAAACTTTCTTTCCGATGCTGGGGCACAAACGAAACGAATAAAGTTAGATACGATATACGTGTACGAGAATGCGAGAATTTGAGCCTGCTTTGTCTTATTTATTTTGCTCCACGACTTACGTTTCCTTTACCTAAATAAACCCGAAAAAAGTATAGTAAATGGGCTCAAAATTACGTGTGTCTCACGGAAGTCAAGCTTGAACAGTAGTGTAGTATACATATATTAGTTTAATTGTAGCCAAATCAGATTTTTCTGCAACGAAGTTAAATACATTATTTTGGATAAAGTCCCGTTAGTCCAGTCCTATCTAAATCTATTTGAACAAAATTGGCAAACCCAGAGAAAACATATCTACCTTATTGCCCCTCTAAAATAACAAATATTTGGCTTACCCTGTAAAGGACAAACAAAACAGTAAAAAATTATTAAGAGTTTTTTTTTAATATCAAAAATATAATATTAAGATTACTTTTAAAGTAGGCGTGGTTATAATTTTTCAAAAATACTACAGCACAACAAATTTTACCTACGCATCACTTCTGGTTTAAATTACGTGTGTCCACGGAAGTCAAGCTTAAACAGTAGTGTCGGATCTGGTAGGGTTTTAGTAAAAATATTTATTGTTGGTTGTGGTTATACGTGTGTAAATAAATTGTTGATTATAGGTTTAATTTTAACAAGTATAGTTAACTAGTGCGTATGTTTAAGAGTTATGTGATGTGATATGTGATAATTTAGATAATTAAGAAATAGATTAAGATTTAAAAATAAATGCGGTGCAGTTTCTACTACAGGTTAGTTTGCCTTTTGAATAGAAACCTTTATATAAACAAAAATAAAGACCTACTGCCGATCGTCAAATTAATTGTTCATGTACTAGAAAAACAAGAACATAAAACAGAGTTTTAATTAATTTTATGAATATAGTTACAAACTAGCAAATATTATATGTACAACGCCTATCTCAACAAGCAAGTGCGAAAGGTGTTTCTCTACTTTAAAGCAAATAAAGGCTTTTTTACGAAATACCATGTTACAAGACAGGCTTAACGCCCTCGCAGTGTTATTTATTTTTAAATTTAAATTTTACATTTTGCAAATTTGGATCTCGGAAATACTAATTACAGTACAATCAATAGCAAAATATTAAAAAGAACATTTCTACAATAAAGGGGTTAGGACTTAAGGTCCCCAAATTAAATAAATAAAGAAAATAATCTGGGTTCTATGAGAGTTTAATTAAACAGAATTGCTAAATGGCAAAGAAGAATCTTAAAATTTAATTTGTATAAAAGATCTTTTAATTATATCATGAGACTAAGGTTTTGGAAAATTTGTATTTATTTTTTGCCAACTTTATACAGTAATAGGTAAAGTAATTTTTTTTTTTTAATTTATTTTTCTAAACTGTTTTACTTGTTTATGGTTTAATACAGGTAAATAGTTAAACACAAGTTTTATATCTGCTGTCTATATATTGTTGATAAGCATTAGCCTATTTTTTCTAATTAAAATTTTAGTTTTTGGGAAAAATATTATCAAATTTTTTGACTTTTTGTAATTTTTAATTTTTTTATGTAGTTCATAATGAACTTTAATATGACCCACAGATCATACCAAGGAAAAGTTAACTAGACAGCAACTGTCTGATTTACTATTACTTCATTGCATAAAATACTTTTATCTAGTTAAAGGACTTTATAGTTTAAGTTTAAATAAAGTGTTTAAAATATACGTTTTAGAGCAGACTTTAAATAAAATTAAAAATATTTTAAAAATATTACTTTGCACCAATCTCTTGTTCTAAATACAAAATATTTTAAGATACTATGCTATTAAATATCTTTTAAATAGTGTAAGAAGATATTTTACAAGGTTAAATAAACGTAGCTACAAGTTATCTAAAGAATTTATTCCATAAATGTGAACATATATTTTTTTAATTGACCTCATGCAGAGTTAAATATTCTTATATGTTTATATACAGACTATCTACTGATGGGGTTTACAAAAAAATAAATGAACCAAATATGTAATTATTCGAAGAAAAGTCATCCATGATAAAAAAATTTCTTGTTAAAAAAATACGATTACCGAAAACAGAATATTGATTTTGTGTACAGGGTCGCGAAATCTTAAAAAACACAATTTTTTCTTTAAGAATAAACTACCGTCATTTTTCATTTTTAAGCAAAATGACACAAGAAAAATTTGTTTTGTTAAATATGTTATTGATAAAAATATTAAAACAAAATTTTATTGATTTTTATGATTTTGCGAAAACGTCTTATTCACATTCGTTTACAGCTCAAAACTTGTGAGTTTCGAGAAGGCGGGTGATTAAAAAGCAAATTACAAGAGTTTTTAGGTAATTTTTTTATATACATTAAAAGGAATTAATTTTTCATAACTACAAAGTCAGTTTCATAAAAAAAAATATTTCCCTGTATCATTGATAAAGTCTTTTAAAATGCCATTTTAAATAAATTTTTAAAATGATATAATGCTATAAGTTTTTACCTATACCCTGTATACAAAATCAACAATTTCTTTTCGTAAATCAAATATTTTTACAAGCAAACATTTTATAGAGAATAACGTTTTATTTTAAAAAAAATATTTTGAACCATTTGTCCACTTGTAAACCCCATCCTGTATATTTGAAATTGCATTAGAAACAAAACTAAGCTTATTTTAAAGTTAAATAAAAGCGAAACAAAAAAATTAATCCTTTACACAAATATAGTTAATTTAAATTACCCATTTTTATACGTTAAATAATAAAGCCACAATACTTTTAACCAATCTAAAAATAGTCATAAAACAATTTGCTTCAAATAACATTAAATGTGTTTTTAAGGTTTTTTAAATGTATAACCTTAATAAATAAACATTGCGCAAAATTTAACAAATATAGAACAATATTTATTTAATTTATAAAATATTTTATAAATAATTTAAAATTGCAATAAGGCGCGTGTGTGTAAATTAGTTGCAGAAAGCAAAAAAAAATAAATAAATAAAATGTTGTTTAAAAAACTTTACATTACGAAATAAAAATAATATTATACATATTTTCTTAGTTTTTAATTAATCCGTTGATTATATATTTTCCGACAATAATATTTATTTAAATAAACATTAAATATGTCAGTAACTTAAAACCATACTTATGTTTTTGTTTATTCTATGTGGTACAGGGTGGCGCCTTTTCGTCGACCTTGAAGGTAGCGAAAACTAAAAGTTATAGAACGAAGCTGATTGGGTAATCTCGATATCAAATTTTTAAAATAAAATTTATGGTTAAAGTAAATCATGGCTAAGTTGATTGGTTTTGGAGATACAGAGTGTTATTCAAATTTTGTCAATTTGGCCAGGGTCTTGTAACTCGCTTGATAAAAAAAATGTAAATAAAAAGTTTTGGGGATTTCTACGTAGAATTCAGTTGCATACCTATATTTTTTCCATTGACTTTTATTTTAAAGATATAACACATTTTTTTAATGAATCACCCTGTATATTTTATCACAAATTGAAAGGTTTTCTTAAGAGCCGTAAAAAATGCAACATTTGATATTAATTTTTATAGTTTTGGAAATATAGCCATCGTCAGGAATGCGATAATAAAATGACATTTTAGAAATAAAACACCTTGTATATTTTATTACCAACAAAAAATATTTTAAAGACAGTTAAGAATTTCCAAATTTAAAATGATTTTAACACAGTAGTACGCAAGTAGTCTACTAGGAACCTTCTGAGGATTGCAACCACTTGCGCTGGCGGAACGTTAAGGATACAAAATCTACAACGATGGCCGAATAGCCCAAAAACTTAAGTTTAGCAGAAGATAGCCGCGAGAGCCTTACGCAGTATATGATTTTAACAGTTTCGAAAATATGAGCTTCCAAATCTTAATGCGTATATCTACTATTTTTTTTAGATTTACGTGGTCATATTTTCAAAAATATTGGAGATAAATTTATCAAATGTGGCATTTTCTTAAACCTCTTTCAAATATCTTTGGCACGATAATACAATATACAGGGTATTTTGTTAAAAAATCCTGATGATGACTATTTCCAAAAGTATTAAAAAATACATACATCAAATGTGGCATTTCTTGTAGATCTTAAGAAGACCTTTCAACTGATAATAAAATAAACAGGGTGTTTCATTTAAAAAAATCCAACTTAGTATTTTAACTTTAAAATAAAAGTCAATGGAAAAACTATAAGTATGCCATAGAATTCTATTGAAAAATACCTAACACTTTTCCATTTACATTTTTTTTTCTACCTCTAATATCAAGGAAGTTACTAGTGCCTGGCCAAATTGACTAAATTTGAAAAACACTCTGTATTTCCAAAACAAATCAAGTTAGCCATGAATTATTTTTACCCCTGTTTTTTTTTAATTCGAAATCAAGATTGCGCGATCAGATTTGTTCTATCTCTTTAGTTTTCGCTACACCCCGCAAAGTCAATGAAAAGGCGCCACTCTGTACCCTATGTAAGGTACAAGAAAAATACCTTAAATAAAAGAATACTTTTGTACATTTTAATAAAGTTTTTGGGGCACACAAGATATCATCCACCTTTTTCTTAAAAAGCAAATTTACCCTTATCTACATATTTTCCCTTTTTGTGACAATTTCTTTATTTCAACCTAAATTAGCACACAATATTCTGTAAATATATGTATAAAACTTTTTTAATAATTTTACACATTTCTTCCTTAAATTGGCAAGATTACTGTTTAAAGTGGACCTGAAAAAATGTCTTGGCAAAAATGTGTCAAATAAATATGTAAATAAAGCATGTTTAAAAAAAAATTGTACGCCAATTTAGCGTAATTCTAAAGAACTTTATGCTATAAGGAGGAAGAGTTTAATGAACTTGTTTTAGTTTACAAATCTAGTTTGATTATAAATATCTTGAGAACAAAACGTTGCCAACCAAAACTTCTTCTGGGATTCAAGATCGGCGCCACAAAAATCCCGTTATGCAAAAAATCGTCAACATCTTCCATGACGTCTCAATAAGTTAATACTTACCAAAATAAAAACGATCTAATGTAATTTATTCAAGTCAAAAAGTTGATGGTTTGCGAGATACAGTTTCCATTGTACACATCCCGAAAAAATTATTGCATTTGCGCGATTTTCTCCATAAGCTTCAATACAATTTTTTTGTATTTAAATTGCCATATCTTTTAATAATTAGGTAATTAAGACAATTAAATAAAAAAAAGTGTCAAAAAAAGGTGAAGCTATAACTTTGGCGTAACCGTTGTTATTTACTTTTAAGAGTACATCTTACAGGGTGATTAAAAGTTGAAAATAATAATAATAATTTTTAAACTCTCTGTATGGTGTGCTTAAAAGAAAGTAATCAAATGTGATAAAACATCAAAAATAGGTTAGGGGATGATTTATTCGCAAATAATATTACTGCTCTTAACAGCACATCACACAGGATTAAAAATTATTTATATTTGCCAAAAATTTTAATCACCCTGTAGAATGTATTGTCAACAGTAAATAACAACGGTTACGCCAAAGTTATTGCTTTACCTTTCTTTAACTTGATTTTTGATTTTCTGAATAACTTATTATTAAAAGAGATATGGATATTTAAATTAAAGCATTTTTGTTTTGAAGGTTATAGAGAAAATCGAGCATATGCGATAATTTTGGCGTATTGTGTATTTTTAAAATTCTGTGTGTTTCTTTTAACAATTAGGTTTAGGGGGTAATTAAGGTAAAAATCGAAACCTGCTTACGTTTTTGTTGTAAAATATAGAGGGCAACACCTGTAGTCCTTTGCGTATGTTTATAATGTTATACCTTTTTTCCTCGGTATATTGTGGCTCTGGGAAAGGAAATTTTTCTCTTATATTTTTGCACTAAAAGGTATATCTGTCTATCTATTTACATAAATATCGCTACGAGAAACTGTTTTATATGAGAGATTTAGGATTAAACGTTATATTCCATACAAAAGTTTTCCACTTACTTTTTAATCTAGGCTCCCTCGCAGTCTCTAAAAGGTCTGTACCACAAATTTTTTTCGGTCAAAATGCATCGATTTACCGCAATTTACTTTAATCAAAATGTTGATCTTTAAGAAGATACAGAGTTTTAGAGGTTCTATTTGATTTCTTTTTTTACTTTGACATTCTGTATCTTGAAAAGGATCAACATTTTAAGTAAGGTAAATAGCGTTAGATCATGTATTCTGGCACAAGAAATTAGTCGTAGCATTACCCACCTTTAGAAAAGATATTCTTTAGGTGAATAAAAACGTTTAATCCAGAATATCCTTAAAACGGTTGCTCGTAGCGATATTTACTAGGTAAAAATATATTTTATGTTCAAATAATTTGCTCAAATAAAAAATTCTTACCAAAGCTATACAATACAGAGGCATAACATAAGCAACGGACACCAAGTGGCGTTCTCTACATTTTACAATATTAACATTAAGTAAATTAAAATAGGTAAGTAAATTGTGCTAAATCCTTATATTTTGACCCAATGAATGTGTGGTAATATTTTGTACAGGCTTTTAGAGACACACTGAATACTGTTACAGACGTTCAACGTTAGAGAATTTTAGAGAGTTAGGATCATTTAATTTGGTTTGTTAATTTATTTAAATAATTTACCTTTATTTTTACAAGTTCTTTCATCACCTTCGGAGGTTTCCGAAACCGCCCGAATTATCCATTAAGAATTTTTATATGCCATCCTGTACTATAGAATTCTCGCGATATTTCTCCAAAATTCAAGATCATTCTTCACTCTTCCAGATTACTCATAAAGGGGCGACAGAAAACCTTCAAATGATTAGTATGAATTTGACTTGAGTACTGTTAACTTCGAGACATTACCAAGTGAAGATTTTGTCGTTGTTGTAACAATAGTTACGTTTCATTGTTAAAAAGGTATAAAAACGAAGACACGTGCTTTTATAGGAGGTGATTCGAAACAATACTTTCTTTTAAATTATTTGCTTCCTAATCATTTTTTTCAACTAAATTCGGCCCTTTTATAAACTTTTTATAAGCTAACTTTTACTACCTTTTTTATTAAACTTCCTAAAACAAAAAAAAACTTTTAGGTCATGTTGTGACCTAGTATAGATTTTTTTCCGGCTACACAAGCAGTTCTTTTTAATTACGCTTTTACGGCCCATTATTTGCTCTGTTTAAATTAATTTGCGAATCTTTATCCTATTTAATTTCAAAACGTTCATGTTATTCCTTTGTGTTGATCTTTTGACGTAATTAATATTTCCAACGATTTGAAGTAATAAAGTTTAACATTAATTAAAGACAAACCATTTTTAAAATAAATAGGTTAAGCCAGTTATAAGATTTAATTCAAGTTAAAGCTAACGTCAATTATTGTTTCTTTAATTAAAACTTTCTGTATTATTATACCGGGCGAAATAATTAATTACAAGGAAAAAAAGGGTGGTTTTTAAGGGTAAAAATGGCTTTTAAAGCTAAAAAAACTAAACAATGCATCCTATTAAAAAGTTAAATACAAAAGTTGTCGACAATAATAAAAACCTATAACCTATAAAAATTCTGTTAGAAGTATATATAATGTTAAAAATTAAACGGTTTTTCGTTACTTAATAATAAGGGTTTAGCTACCATACTTATTTTTAGGCTAATATAATTTATTTAAATTAATTTATGTTAACTTAGGCAGGCAAAGTATAAAGTGAACTAATAAATAAAATTCAAGGTTTTGGTCTTTCTCGCTTTGCCGTTCTATAATTAGCTTTATTTTATGTCAAAGTCAGAGAATAGGAGTAAAAAAAATGTTTTTGTCACTTTTTAACATTACGCATTACAACTTAAATATTTTAAAAACTGTTAATTCATAATGTAAAAATTTACAAATATATATATATATATATATATATATATATATATATATATATATATATATATATATATATATATATATATATATATATATATATATATATATAGATTTAATTCTCTTTAACTCTTTAATTTAGACATGAAATTTAAATCGCTACAACATTTACTTATACAATTTTATCCTAGTTTTAAAATTAAAGGTAGTTTACAATGGATCATTTTTTATATTTTCAGTTATAACTTGCCCTGTATATTACAGATCAAAATAAAATTTTTATTTATTAGTTTAGCACCATGCGACCAGTTTTTCTTGAAGGACGTTTAAATATTCAAAAATTTTTGGTCCATTTCTCCTCTTGTAACGCCTATCCTGTGACACACTGTATGTATAGGCTAAACGTGCTTTTATAATTATTTACCAATTAAGATTTGCAACTGGTCTTCAAACTACGTTTTTTTTAAATATTTTTACATATAGCTTTTAGTAAAAACAAGAAAAAAACAACAGTATTAAAAAAAGCGTATTAGAAAACTGTTGGAAGCCGAAACTTCTTTTTAACAAATTCTGTTCGTGACACCCATTAATTAAGCAACTTACGTCCATTTTTCTAAACGTAATTGGTCTCTTTTTGCCAACATTTAAAATTCGTTTACCAAAATTTACATAGACATAAATTAGTCTTCTGCTAATTTACATAAAGACTTATTTTTTAATTTTGAAGCAGAAAATGTAGCAGCTGTGTGTAACAGTCCAGTCATTTTTTTACTTAAAGTGATTAAATGCTTCTTTGCACACTTTATTTTAAATGGGTGCAGTTAAATTTTTTTATTTTATTAAAAATATTAGAAATTAACTAATTATTGCAACTTGAGATACAGTGCCTTCGGAAGTTCTTAACAAATGGGAAACTTTTTTATTAATTTTACGAAAAAAGTTATTCTGTAAAAAGTCCTGCATGATGAGAAAATACATTTTCACAAAAATATTTGAAGGTTGAATGTACAGGGTGGCTTAAAATGACTTTTTCCAAATTAAAATAAGGGTTATTTCTTACCTACGGTACCAAACTTTAAAGGATGATTTCTTATGTCATTTTATGAAGAAAAGTTCCTTTAAACATATGTCCAAAGTTGCTTCGTTTTTGAGATACAGGGCGTTAAATATTTTTTTAAAGGTCTGTTTGTTTTTAAATATCTTAAATACAAGCCAGATACAAAAAATGAGTTTACTAAAAAGTTGTATTTTTGTTGCTTTAAAGGAAAAAAATATAAAAACTGCATAAAAAGCAAGTGGCGTACATTTTTCTCTCAATAATATGGCTCGTTGTGCCCACTATACTACACAAGTTTGGTACCTTAGTTAGGAAATAACCCTTTACTTTAGTTTGGGAACAAGTCATTTTTAAGCCACTCTGTACATCCAACCTTAAAATATTTTTGTGGAAATGTCGTTTCTCGTCGAAGCAGAATTTTTATAAAGAGACACTTTTTTCGTAAAATTAATAATAAAAAAGTTTTCTATTTGTTAAGAACTTCCGAAAACACGCTGTGTATTGTATCACCGGATGTCCATTTTAGAAATAATAGCATCTGTGTATTACTTCCGATTTAACCGGAAGTGATATGAGCTTTGGTTAAATATATGGTCCTGTATATTCCTTATAATTTGAATTCTACAGGTCTTTTTCTGATATAAAACCTTAATCCATAACCTAACTTTTTTGGTTTTGAGAAAATGGCGTTTGAAAATGTCCAAACGACAAGCACAAAATGCAGTTTTGTGGAAAAAAATTAAAATCAAAAAAATGTAAAATGCCCAAAATAGTTCTTTTAAAAGGCTCTACTTTAGGGACCATTACAATACTACTTCTCTCTTTAACCGAGCGTGCTATAAAATTTAAACTCTAAGTCTGATAACTCTGGTCATTTTAATAGAACATCCTATATATTTTTATAATTTAAATTCTTTAAGCTATTCCTGATAAAAAACCTATATTATACCCATAACCTGACCTTTTTTGTTTTAGAGAAAACGTTTAAAAAGTCCGAACGTCGTCAGAAAATTTTCAAAGGCCGTTTTCTTTAAAACTAAAAAAAATAGGTTATGGAAATATTATAGGTTTTATATTAGAATAGCTTAAAAATTTAAATTTTAAATAATGTATAAGGTGTTCCATTAAAATTACCAGGGTTATCATACTTAGAAGTTCAAATTTTACAGTACTTCTGGTTAGACAGGAAGTAATATTATAATGATCCACAAAGGTAAAGCCTTTTAAAAGAACTGTTTTAAGCATTTTAAATTTTTGTAATGTTCATTTGTTTTCCCATAAAACTGCATTTTGTGTTGTCGTTTTAACATTTTTGGAACGCCCTTTTCTCCAAAAACCAAAAATGTTAGGTTATGAAGATATTTTAGATTTTATATCAGAAATAACCTGTAGAATTCAAATCCTAAGAAATGGTACTGGGTGTTCCATTTTAATATTTTAAATGGAACACCTCAAAGTTTAAGCGGTTAAGCCGGAAATAATACACAAATGCTGTTATGTCTAAAATTGGCATCCGGTGATGACAATATAATGTCTCAAAATTTGAAAATTATACAGTTGCACTGAAGAAAATAAATTTCTGTATAGTAATTTCGTAATAAAGTTTAACCTATTACTTATTTGTCAACCAAAAAGGTACTTAAATGAGCCAAAAACGCCTTAAACTTCTAAACTAATGTAATACTTTGTTTTAATTTTGTCAATGAACTTGATTTTATTTGATTTAATATAAGAAATGTACGTATGAATACAATAGGTTACAAAGATCCGAACATTTAATTAATTTCGGTTGGAATTATTATGCATAGTAATTAATTTTACATTTATTTAGATACACTGGAAGCAATTATTTTAAAATGTCGCACGTAGATATGCAATATAATATTGCAACCGCAGCCTAATCGAGACGTGTATATGCAGACAAGCTTACCACTAATTAGAAAGCGTCAGTTGTTTCGCATTGTTCAGCGGTAAATTTAATGTGATACCCAACAGTGCGTATAAATAATAGCTTTTGGCATTTTAAGCCCATTCCATGAAGCTTTATATTAAATGTTTTTTGAAGTAATAATTTTGCTAACGTATATTTTGCTATAAAAAAACTTGGTTCTGCTGCGTAATTTATATATTTAAAATGCAAAACCAAAATTTTTAGCAGACTCGTGGGAAAAGCTCTACTGGACCAATTTAAATCAATATTTTTTAAATGATCCTCTGGTTAATAAGACATCTTAATTATTTTTTTCATAATAACAAAATATGTGATACGCACATTTAGGGCGAGTCGTCAACCAATGATTCATTAACAAGCAACCTGTGTTGCCTATTGTGCAGAAGATAACACATGTACCTAGATTATGTACACCGGCATAACTAAAATTTTATACGTTTTTTTTCTTTTAGCTAAAAGACTTTTAAAAGCGATAACTACTTTTCAAATAATTTTTTATTTTTTTCATAATAATAAAATATGTGATACGCACATTTAGGGCGAGTCGTCAACCAATAATTTATTAACAAGCACCTGTGTTGCCTATTGTGCAGAAGATACCAGATGTACCTAGATTATGTACACCGGCAGAACTACAATTCTATGAGTTTTTTTTTAATAGCTAAAAACTTTAAAAGAGATGCCTAATTTTTTTCTTGTGTTTCTTACAGAATTTTAGCTAGTTTATTATTAACTAAAATAGTCGAAATTTCGTCGTTAAAAGAGGAAGTTGGTGCAGGTAGTTTGACAATTTCTAGGGTTTGTAATTAAAAAAGAATAATTAAATTATCTCCCCAACAAGCCATAGCCTAAAATATCTCTCGCACTCGATGCATTATTCGAGCATGTTGTACAATAATACAGGAGTAGCAAATATTTTAAAGGCGTTATGTGGTAAAAATATATGCGCGATATTTACCTTACGTGGCATGTTGCGTGTTTGATGTATCTTTGGTAAACAAGCACCTAACGTAGCACAAATAATAAGTTATAGATACTGCTGCCAAAATTGCGTTTTGTTTGGTGTTTATTTCTTTCTATTTTCTTATTATAATAATAAAAACCGCAACCTTATCAGACGTGTATGTGCAAACAAGCTTACCACTAATTAGAAAGCGTCGTTTGTTTTGCATTGTTTAGCGGTAAATTTAAAGTGGTACTTAGCAAAACCCTTTGGTATTTCCAACCCATTCCATAGAGTACTCTTTTATAATATATGTTTTCTGAAGTATTAATTTTTCTAATGTATAATTTGCTATAACGAGACTTTGTTGTGTCGGGTAATCTATATATTTAAAATGCAACCAAAATTTGTAGCAAGTTCGTTGTAAGAGTTTAACTGGACCAATTTACATAAATATTTTTTTAAATGATCCTTTGGTAAGTGAGACATATTATTTTTATTTTTATTTTTAATAATTTCTTAATTTTTTATAATAACAAAATATGTGATACTCACATTTGGAGCGAGTCGTTAACCAGTAATACATCAACAAGCAACCTCTTGCCTATTGTGCAGAAAATACCACATGTCCCTAGATTATAAACACTAGCGGGGCTAAAATTTTGTACATTTTTTTTATTTCCTAGTCGAAATTTTTTTTAAATAGATTAGGATCTCTTTCTTTTTTTTAACACGCTTTTATTAGCTTGGGTTGTAACTATCTATCTATCTATCTATGTAATGGAATCTTTGAGCCTAATTTTTACCAACTTCCAGCAATTCAATTTCTTTGAAACTTTGCACACTTATCAAGGACCGATGACAATGCAATAATTTAAAAACAGTATCCAGTTATCATGATTAGCACCGTCAGGATAAATTAAATTCCTTTTTTTTTTAATTATGGCGAATGCGCAAGAAGGCAATTGATTTGTTGCGTTTTTAATTGACTATGTCTACGAAGGAATTTTTTATTGAATAAACTGGAGCATTTAACTAATTGATATATCGAACTAAAAAATGAAAAATAAATAATAGTTTAAAAAAACTAAAAAACACGCTTTTATATGCAACCGAACTAAAAATTAGAAAATAATTTTTTATTACAAAAAGTTTGTCACTTCAGAGTAAAAAGCGTGGGGTAAAATGTGGGAAAAAATAGTTAAATGCACCCCACGCTTTTTACTCTGAAGTGACAAACTTTTTGTAATGAAAAATTATTTTTTAATTTTTAGTTCGTTTGCATATAAAAGCGTGTTTTTTAGTTTTTTAAACTATTATTTATTTATTCCTATTTTCTTTTTCCCTATGTTTCTTATAGAATCTCAACCCCAAAGTCGCAGAAATTTTATCGTTAAAGGAGCAACTTGGTGCAGGTAGTTTGACAATTCTCGTGACTTTACAAGTAAAAAGAAATATTAACTTATGCCCCATAAACACTGCGGCATTCCAAAACATCGCACGTAGCTGATACATTATTCCAACATGTTATACGATAATACAGAAGTAGCATCAAATATTTCAAAAGGCGTCATGTGGTAAAAGTATCCGCATATTCTACCTTACGTAGCAAGTTGCGTTTTAAATGTATCATTAGGGAATGACCACCTGACGTATAGTCGAGGCAATGAAGTACAAAACTTCATAATTTTTTAGGACAGACAGATCGAAATGCGTATTTTTGCATTGGTTTCCAAATATGTTTGTAAAATTTGTTGTTATATTAATTGTCACCCTTCGCTTGGCGTCGGGAGACAACACCACCTCAAGCTAAAATCTAGAACTTTTTTTTCTTATAATAAGTAACTATTGTTTATATAAAAATACATACAGGCTAATTGACAACCTTCTCCTTTTTAAAATCGAATCTAAGAATAGATTAAGTCATTGACTGTTAAAACAAGATGTTTCAAAATTCGGTACAAATATTTTAGTGGCATTTTTTTTTAGGGTCAAAATATGACTTTTTATAAACATCTGTTCTAAAATGCACCCAGTCCGATCTATAGCCATCGAAAGCTGCTCAGGAGAATCGATAATTTTAAGCTTTGGCTACATTTTTGCATGAAATATCACAAAAGTTGCGTAACTTTGTTACTTTAGACAGTGGATTTTGTGCTGTCTCAACAAAGAAAAAATAGCATTTGCATATTACAAAAAAATGGTTTTTGACAAAAGCTTTTTTGAATAAAAGCGGGGCAACTGCGTAGAAAAAAAAATAATAAGAAAAAACAAAAAGTAGTACGCTGCGACTCGACTGCTTGTTTAATTTACAATGTTTATTAATTTCATGATAAATAACCACATTGTGTTGGCCATTGTTGTCAGTTTGTTTTGTTTCTTTGTTTGTGGGGTAGAAGCTTACAATGGCTATAGCTTGAAGGGGGCGCATTTTATAACATAGAATTGTTCAAGAAAAATATGTCTTATTTTGACCTTTAAAAATACCTTCGTGAAATGTGCGATTTGAATTTATAAAGAGTGTATAATAATATTTAAAGAAAAAATATGTTACAAAATTACTCATTGTAGAAAATAATGCCTTAAAATTCATTTTTTATAAGCCATATTTCAGAGTTTGTGTACAATTCTTTGTACTTTATTTAACAATTAATTTATAAGTGGCTTAACATTATTTACAAAAGTTATGGTTAATTGTCTCCGGAAGAGTAATAAATTAGAACTGATAAAACCTTTTTAGGGAGATTTCTTTTGACGAGTCTACCACGAATATTTATACCGCCATATAAGAAGGCCATCATCAATGCCAAATATTTTGGGGGTGGGACGCGTCACTTTTTTTTGTCGAATAAGCTACCACAATGTTTTACATTTATTTTTAAACACTTTGTCAAAAATGGGAAGGGTTACATTTATGAAACCATAAGGCCCAAACACAAATTTTGGGTATTGAACTATGCGGGTTATGTGACTGTAACCCCTAGGATTTTTGGCACAATTTTTCAAAATTGCATGTAAAATATTGTGGTAAATTTTCCGACAAAAGACATTTGACTTTGACAGGCTGGCTTAAAGCGCCGCTTCCATATGTGGTAAACTTATCGGAAGCAACCCCTAAAAATGTTTAAAAATTGCTTTTACCATAAAATCCATTTCATTACTGGCCAAGGGACTATAATTAATAATAACTTTAACAAATAAAATATTTTATTGCTCTTTATTATATAAGAGTTTGGTCTTATTGTGGCAGTTTAATTAACTGACTTTTTCATTTTTATGGGTATTTTTATGGCTTCCGCTCTAAATAAAGGCACAGTATAAAATCTCTTCCTGCAGCTTTTCAAAGAAAAACATGTAGTGTAACGTTAATACCTTTTGCACGACAATAATTTTGTGTCAAAATTTCTTTTTAGCTTAGTCCATAGATTCATATAGAAATAAGAAAAATATCACAAAGAATATATTTCATTTTTTTTTTGTAAAGCAGAGTACATATGTACGAGTATATGTTTTCCCGAAAATATAACAAATTTAAGTTTAGATTTAGTTTAAAAGTTTTGGATCTCAAAGAGAAAGTAAATTGCAAAATGCTGTGTCGATATAAGAGAATTTTACCTCTGGCAAATACAAAATTTAGAATACATAAATTTTATACATACCCATGCTCGCAAAACATTAAATGTAGGTATTAAACAAATAACACAATTTAATTAATTAAGTAGATGTGTAAAATGATAGTGTAAAATTAATAGTCCGGTCAAATTACACCTAAACATAAGGGTGAAGTTACTTAAATTTTTATCCAGCTGAAAATGAATAAAATTGTTTAAAACATATCTAAAAACAAAATTTAAAAAATGACTTGAGCTTAAAGGTAAAAAAGTTTTATTGCAAAATTACCTTTAATAAAAATTGTAGATCATAAAATTTTCTACAAAAAATACCAACTATTTTCCCTAAATACGACCGTTTCTAAAATATAACCAGATAATAAGTTGCAAGCGTCATAATTATGCCATGTATACAGGGTTATTCATGATGATTGTCCTATTTAAGGATTTTCGAAACTACAAAAATACATTTTTAAAATTTTGGCGATTAAGTAATATTGATATTTATATGGCAAATATATTATCTTTCTGGAAATTTATGTTAAACCGAAAGTGCGTATTAACTTGCTTCTTTTAAATAAAAACATCCTATACTCTTTCTAAAAGGTGCGAAAAAAGGTATCACAGATTCCTGAGGCTAAAATATGACTATCTAACCCAACATCCTTTTTTTCTCCCAAGAAGCCGTCTACATGTCTGGTGGCACTGCAGCCTGAAGGCTTATTGTACCAAACTCCCGTTTTATTGTACCCATTTCAGAACCCTAGTTCCTTGAAGAAAGCGGTATAAGTCTGCTGGGTGCGTACCATATGTTTCCAGGGCACTATAATATCCCCGAAGATTGCCTGTGTTTTGTTATCCAATGTATACTCTGACAGTATGTGGGTTACTGTTTTGGTCTCTGCTCCAAATCTGCAGTCCAGATCTCCGTTGTATAATCCCATTTTGTTCAGGTGTTCTTTCACTGGAAAATGTCCGGTGAAGAATCCTTTGATTGTTCTTAGCTGATTCCTACCCATTTTGAGTAGTTCTTTAGCTCTTTTTGTGCATGGTCCTCTAATGTATGCATGTGTTAAGGAAGCCTTTCCCAGTGCAATCTTTGCTGGTTTTTTACCTAGTTTTATACTGCACTCCAAAAGGTGCTCTTGGGCACTCCAAGGACTGGTTCTGGCCCGACGTATGTCGTGGCTGACCCCCTTCTAGCCAGTTCGTCTGCGTTTTCATTGCCTTTAATTCCGCAATGCCCTGGCACCCACATCAACCTCGTGTTGTTGCGTTCTGCCAGTTCCCTGAGTTCCTCAAGGCATCCTAGTATCAGCCAAGACGATACCTTGGGATTGATTAGTGCAATATACCTCAGTCCAAAAGTAAACGATTTTGGAGATACAGGGTGTCAAACATTTATTCTGATTTTAATTTTTTATAAATAATTTTGTCGATGATAGGTATATGGTCACAATATTTGGCTAGAGGGGGTTCTAAGAGGTAGGAAATGCGAATATGCTATAGATTTTATTGTAATCCGTAGAGGGCGCTACCTGCGGTATCTTGCAAAATTAAAAACGAAATAACTGTTTTAAGCCACTAAGTATGTAACTTTTAGATTTAAATTCCTATTCTTCAACATATTTTACATAAAAAAGGTAAACGTGACAAAGTTGATTCAAGCAGCTGTTTTTAAAAATCCGTTTTTAAAAATTCTCTTCCTGTTTGGCCAGATCTAAGCTATACAGGGTGCTTCAGAAGATGCTAATCTTTAGAAGTATGAATTCTTAAGTGATTTTAGAAAGAAAAGTATAAATAAACTAATATCCTAAATAGCGTAACTTTTAAAGTACAGGGTGGGAGAATTATTAAAAATGTACGGTTCTTTACCGCTCTGTATCTTAGAAGTTAAGACATTTAGGACATAGGTTTATTTAAACTTCTCGTATTAAAATCGCCTTATGATTTATACTTTTAAAAATAAGTATTTTATTTTAAAAGACCATATATTGCTTAGACCTGGCCAAACAGGAAATTAATTTTTTAATCTGGATATTTCAAAAACAACTGCTTAAATCAACTTTACTACGTATACCTTTTATATGTAAAATATGTCAAAGAAATAGAAATTTTTATCTAGAAGTAACATACAAAGTGGCCTAAAAAAGTTATTTCTATTTAATTAGGCAAGATGTCGCAGGTAGCGCCCTCTAGATTTTACAATAAAATTGATAGCAGATTCGTATTTCTCACCTCACAAAACCCCTTTCTGGCCAAATATTACGACAATACACCCACTATGGACAAAATTATTTAAAAAATTAAAACCAGAATAAATGTTTAACACCCTGTATTTTCGAAATCATCTACTTTTGGACTAAGACCATGTCATATTTTTGCCTCAGGAATCTGTGACAGCTTTTTTCCGCACCTTTTAGAAACACCCTGTTTGGTATTATTTTCGGATTCTGGACCAGATTCCAAGCATGTTTTATGTATCATATCCTATACCTAAGTTTAAGGGTCGTTGACAAATTTAAATTTATTCGACAAAAAATGATTGACCTAAAAATAATTATTTTTCCTATATAAAATTCCTTAATGATAAACTAGGTATAAAATTCTCAATAAACAGGACACAATTTAAATAGGTTTTTATAAAAATTAAAATATAATAATGTATTATTATATTTTAATTTTTTATTAGGTCTTTAAAGAATAAAAATAAAATTGAGAAAATTATCAAAAATCTTATTTTTATGAAAACCCATAATTTATATATTTATCTTATTTAGCATTAAAAATAAGGGTAAGTAAAAAGTTAACCATTTTAAAAGTTTCAGTTTCGAAATATTTCCAACCAAATATTTTTTATTTTTTTGGGTTATAAGCTGCAGATTTAAATTTAAGTTATAAAATAATGTATTCTTAGTTGGCTATGATGGCGTTCAAAGTCAATCAAATGCTGAATAAGGTAAGTACACTAGCTCCAAAGTGGCGTGGAAACGTGTGCATATGTTGACGCTTGCAACGCTTTGCCTCGTTATATTTCGGAAACGGTTGTATTTAGGGAAAATACAACGTGTTTTACAACTTATCCGACAAAGTTTAAAGGCTAATTCTACAATAAAAAATATGAAAAAAACTTTTTATAAATAATGTCAAAATCTTCTAGTTCTTAAATTACAGGATGTTAAAAATGTTAAAAAATATTGTTTTTTTTTATAATAACTTTTATACTAATTAAGATTATTTTAAAAATGTGGATGCCTTCTATGCACCAAAAGACATTTTTTAGCATGCAAGGAAAGCATTATTTTTACCAGTGTTTAAGTAAAACATTTTTTTAGAAAAAATGGTGCGTTACTACATTTTTCTAAACAAAAAATTATTTTTAAAATTCCCATTAAGTTTGGAACAAATATGATTTCCTGACTTTTTTTATTTGATGCACGGTTTTAGCGTCATTAAATAAAAACCATCTCTCGGCATGGCCATTTTGTAGGAATAATTTCAGAATTCTACAGTAAAAAATTACCTTTATTATTTATTTTTTAATTAGATAGGGATTTGATCATATCGAAAAATGGTTTTTATTTATTTACTCGAAAATAATGCATCAAATAAAAAAAGTCAAAAGATCCAAGTCTTAATAGGAATTTTAAATTAATTCCTATTTTAGAAAAATGCATTGACGTATCATTTTTTTCTTAAAAATGTTTAACCTAAACCTCTTATGGACGAAACAGGTAAATATTTTTTCTCTTGTATGCAAAAAAAATGTCTTTGGTGCATGGGACGCATTTTCCAAATTTTTAAAAATAGTAAAATTAGTATAAAGATATTATAAAAAAACAAGTTTTTTTACATTTTTAACACAACCTGTAGTTTAAAAACTGAGACGTTTAGGACATTGTTTATATGAAGTTTTTTTTAAATTTTTTATTGTAATATTAGCCCCAAAGTTTGTCAGATAAGTTGTAAAACACTCTGCATAATTAATACCTATTTTTGTAGTTCATTTTCGAGAAATTCGCTAAAAATTATTTTTTCTTTTACCATTGACCTCGAGTCAATTTTTTGCCACCGGTCGGAATAATGGGAAGTTTTGAAATTTTGTTATATAAAAAAGTTATTCTTTAATAAATGTTCCGCCTGGTCTAAATGGTAAAGTGCAATCTTCGTATATTTATTTTTTGGAGTGGTATACGAGTTATATAACAAAATATGAATTTTGCTCAAGAAGAAATAACCTTTATTTTTCATAATATCAGAAATTTTTATAAGTAATAAGATGCTTAAGATTAAAAATACGAGTAGCTTTTAAATATGCAAATTGGTTTACTAAAAAAAGAAGAAAAGAATTTTTTTTTCTGCGATAACTAGAGTTTCTTTGATTTTTTGCCCTTTTGACAGCTTTCTTCATATATTTCATTTTAAATTAAGAAGAGACTTAGGTACAAAACTATATTTTCACCGTAAATGCATCAAAAAAATTAAAAAGGTCTTACGTGCAAATATGCAACTCTGCATATTTAAATGATATTTTTAATTCTTAACATTTTTTTTACAAAAATTTTCGATATTATAAAAAAATACTTTTTCCTTGGGCAAAATTTTTTAACATACCTCGTATACCACTGCAAAAACTAATTATCAGATAAATAATTTTTTTGTTTTAGACCACGCAGAACTCTTTATAAAAATTACTTTTTACGCAAAATTAATAATAAAATGGTTTTCCATATGGTTCGTAGTTAGGTAGACACACATATTATTGTATATATTATTTAAAAGCTACAAAAAAACAGGAAGCAGAATTGGCATGAAAATATAACTGTACTTGCGGTATACATTTTTTTAAAGAAAAACTTAATAGCAACCAAATGGCGTTTTTAAAAAATTGGTTAATATTTTTCACATTTTTAGTGCTCTAATATATTTTTTTTGTTTTCAGGTAAGTTTTTACCGCTCCATATGTAAAAGAATAAGAGTAAGTATTTTGTTTTTAGGTTTTTAAGCTTGTAGAAAAATTAGTTCATTATTGGAGAATATTTTAATATTTTTTAGTTAAGTTAAGTATTAAACAATATGACGAACGGAAATAACAAAATTTTATTGTATTATGTTGTGAAGTAAATTATGACATTTTCTTATTTAATAGTTAAAAATGTCTCGTTTAATTTGCGATTTACTCCTAAAAAACTGTTTCGGTAATATTTTTTATTGTAAAATTTGTTTTGCTATTTTTTTTTGCTTTTCTATCTATTCTTCAATATTTTAAATTTTTGGTATTAATCCTCACACGAAAAAAAACAATAAAATTAAAATAGTTTAAAGCTGTGTAATACAAAATAATATCAGTTCACTCTTTTACCACACATTTTTAAGTTTTAATTTATAAACTTGCTACACTTAGGATTACCTTTTCAGAAGTTTCACCTCAGCTGTCACAGGAAGTAAAAGCTTTTAAGTCTAACCTGGTGTAAGGAGAAAGCTGGAACATGTCTTTAAGAAGACAGGATAAAAACGGCCTTGTTTTATACAAAACGAATCGTTTATTTCAGAAACCAGCCAACTGATATTTTTGGCCAAAATGAGAATTCATAGCGATTTTCAATTGTATAATGTATCCTTACATTTTTGTGTAAAAATTGTTTATCCATCATGCGCCTGTATGTGTTTAATTTTGTTTAAAAATGGTTATTGGTACATACATTAATTATAATATTTATTTTTTATAGTGGTTGGTGCTTAAGAGCAGCCAAACCAAGAAATTTAGGGAAGAAGAAGAAAAATATATTTTTCCTACGACCACTTGTGAAAATAGCAAATAGCACACTGATTTCATGCATAGAAAATGCGTTATATCACACTAGTGTTGCAAAGTACTTTACAGCACTAGTGTTGCAAAGTACTTTACAACACTGGTGTGATACATATTATGATGTCATTCTTAAAACTGCTATTGGTTTTGCAAGTGACATATTTATTGTAGTGACAGTAAAAAAACTTTTTATTTACCTTAAACGGTAGAACCCAAATTAGCGAAAATCATCTTATTTTATATTTATTAAAATTTACGAAAAAATAAAAACATAAACAAAAATAGACATAACCACAAAAAACAACTTTCACTGACTGGCACAGTGTTTTCAGGTAAGTAGATCAAATTAAAAATCTCCCTTCTACCTTTGAGCACGTACTTTATAGAGGCAGCCTTCCCGCTTGACCGTTCGACCTAAAGCGCCAGAGAAAAAAAGCCTATAGATCAAATTCCTTCCTCTCTTTCTTCGTGTACTCAAAAAACTAGTTAAATCTTTTTTAATCCCTAATTAAACCTAAGGCTAATACACACTTTATGAATCCACTTTCTTTTATCCATTCATAAATAGAATCAGACCCTTCCGACGTTGCCAAATGCTTTCCATATTTTGCATGGTAACTGACATGGTAGTCGTTTTTTCCTTACTTTTAGGACTTTAGGTTATGCATTTACAATTTTCATATTTTTTCTTAAAAATATGAGGAAAAACTGTTATTTTTACTTAATTTTATATGTGATGTTCAGTTTCATTAACTGGTTTTACCAATTTTACCCCTTCCAGCACCCCTTTTCACTCCCCGGTCCCGTAAGTTTATTTACTGATATTTTTAAAAAACGGAATATTTTGGATATGCACCACTTACGTTTTATTTAGAAGAGTGTCTAAAATATGTAAGAATCGATAATTTTTAAAAAACACTTATAATAGCAGAAAACCGTATTAAACTATTAGCGTTATTACCTAACAAAACCATACAATTTTTATTAAGTGAGGGCCTTTTTAAATTTCAAAATGATAAAAGTTATATAATGCTTCTAGGTAGGTGATTTTCGATGTAAAAATATTGTCAAAACAGTATAATATAGCAATGAGGAAAAGTATATATCACACTAGTGTTGCAAAGTAAATATCACCTTAGTGTTGCAAAGTTCTCAATTGTTTTTTATTTTTTCTGAACAGACAAACTTTAATTTATTTATTTTTTGGTGAATAATTTGTGGTCGTAGGAAAAATAGTGTACAGTACTCGTGTAAAAATAACTTTCTTACACTCGAGGGTTTGTCGCACTCGGCTAACGCCTCGTGCTACAATATTTCCACTCGTGTGAAATTAGTCATTTTCCACACTTGTAATGTAATATACTATTTTTCACTGTCTATCTTAAAAGTGAAAAGATTTAAAAAATAGGTTTATTTAAAGCTTTCTTCTTAAAATCACCTAAAGTTTTACACTTTTAGAGACAAACATCTAATTTGTAAAATACTCTCTATAGCTTAGACCTGGCAATACTGATTTTTTTAAATCCTATTTTCTCAAAAACGGCTGCCTAAATCAACTTTTACCAAGAATACCTTAATATGTAAAAACATACACAAAGGCACAAAAAAGTATTTTGTTTGTAATTTGTATCAGATACCGCAGGTGGCACCATATTAAGTTAACAATAAAATTACTAGCAAATTTAAAATTTTAACCTTCCTAAAGCACCTCTTGCCAAATATTTTGACAATACAACCATAAGTAACACAATTAATAATAAAAACTAAAACCAGATCACATTTTTTAAACACCCTATATCTAAATCTTCCTCTTTTCGACTGGCAAATCGGGTTAGATCATCATATTTAGGCCTCAGAAATTTGTGGTAGCATTTTTTTCACACAACCTGCCTAATTAAATTTTATTTTAGAAACAACGTAAGTGCAAAACATATTTATCTTTTTAAGAAACAAACTAGGAGTAAAGTATTAATATAAATAACATATATTTTGACAAAGTATTTAGAACTATTCTAATATTTTTAGGCCAAAATTTTTATTAATTTTAAGGAACAACACATTTAAAGTTGACCAATTAGAACAGGTTTCGTAATTCGCAAATTGCATTTCGTGAGTATAGGAACTAAGCTTTACACAAGCCAGCTGGCGTTCGATAGCCCAAATTTGCGGCATTGAAAGCAAAACCGTATGTGTATGCAGTGGCGTAGCTAGGGCAGTAGGGGCCCTGGGGCAAAAGAGCAAAAAGAAAAGAAAAACTTTATTACTTTTTCACTTTTCACCTTCTTTATCTACCTTTAATCATACTAACCAAGACTACACAAATAATTATGAAGCGCGAAAATAAAAGTCCTCCCCTTTATTTTCCCATCGCATTTGTTTTTTAGTATTTCTGTACTTAACTCGAGGGCCCCTTTTTCAACTCCAAGGGGGCCCTTAGCTTGGGGGCCCTGGGGGCACTTGTCGCACCTAGCCCCATAGTAGGTACGCCACTGTGTGTATCTCTTAAACTATTTATTAGAAGTACATAATTTTTTTATTAAGGAAACAATAACCTCGTGCCCCTAAATAATTACATTTTTATGTTTTAAAAAAGCATTTGGAACATTTACATTAATTAAAAAAATAATTATAACTACTTCTTAATTAACTTCCACCCCTTGTTTTATAAAAAGAATAATAGAATATAAAGGTGTTCAGAGAAATCTAAAGGGTAAAAAAGATGAAATAAATGTTTTATTGTCCTATTTAGCTTTTTTCTACTTTGCAATAATGATTTTTTTTGTTTAAAGACTTTTTTGACCTTTATAATAGGTAGCGTCTTAAAATTTTTGTTTAACCCATTTGTCTTACGAGACTCTTTGCACATAGGTCATTGAAACAGCGACGGAAACGCGATTTATACAGGCTTCGACAGCCTGTAGGCATATAAGCATGCACGATCTTAGCAACTTCCGTCCTTAAGTAAATAAACCCAATACACAACCGTTTTGTATTTTGTTTACATTATGTGATTCATATTGTAATTGTGTCTGGTTTTTACATGGAAAAATTAAGGTCTAAGCATACTAGGCGCTCAAGTCTCGGTACGCTCACGGGTCGGTCAAATATTTTTAATACTTTTTAAATGAACGATTTTGAATAACATTTAAATAGCACGTTAAATATTTGACCGGTCCGTGAGCGTACCGATACCTAAGCACCTAGTGTGCTGTGATCATTAGTGTTACGTCAAGAAATTTTGTATCAAAGATGGATTTGTTTTGTATTAGATTTGTGGACGAGGTTAATGAACGTCCTGTACTTTATATTTATACTGTTTAAAAATATTTGCGAAAAGATTACACAGTAAGGGCCGGGAATAAAATAGCAAAACAGGTCAACTTGTCAGGTAAGAAAATGTTTAATTTATCGTCTGTAAAATAATGTTTAGTAGGATTCAGGCTTTTGAGAACTTGACTTAAAGAGCTCTATTATGGCACTCTTTGACCCCTTGGGATAATCCAAAAGAGGCGCATTCCGATCGACATATGATTTTATTGGCTGAGAATATAGTAAATTTATCATTAAACGTATGGTCGTCTCTGTAAGGGTTGTTGCCACTTTCAAACAGGAATATACGCGTACATACTGTCGAAAGCTCGTCAAATCTCAGTCTCGTCGCTGTTTCACCGACCCATGTGCGAGTACCTCACACCAAAAATGCTTGCTACCTTTAACATCCAACAACTTGTGCTTCTGACAGGTAATTCTTGGTTTATTATACAGTTAGGCCAAATTAAAAGGCTTATAGGCAAGCGTGTGGAACACTAAGTGGTAGAGATATTACAAAGAATGCCGGCATATAAGTAAGGTGACGAATCGGTCCCGCATTGTTGTTGCTTTACTGGCCTATGAACATTTAAATTTGGATGAATGTGTATTCACGGTTTTAGGCAAGTAATTTAAAGGTCAAATATCTTGTGATCCAGCCGGATTAGAAAAAAATGTTTAAACAAAAGTTGCATAATACTATAAGAGCTATCCTTTTACAAAGACCTAGGCTACTTTTTTTTATTAAAGACCCTATTTATTTATTAAAATTTGAAATCTACGAGTAAATTTCTAAAAACATTTTGATATGAGGGTAAAATCCTTTACTGGCAACATAGTATTTGGTACTGGTATTACCATTTTAAAAATAATAGAAAAAACTGGCTTTTTCTAAGAGATGCACAATGCACGTACTATTTTCTAGAATCAAACTGATTTTTTAATTTTCGTTCAGGGTTGCATAAAATAATATTAAATAAAAAAAACATTTTTTTAGTTTAATAATTAATAACATTCAAATAATTTAATCCCGCTATAATACGTTACTGTGGTATCACATTATTATGGTAAATTGCTGATTGACTTCGAAAATAGTCAGCAGTGAATACAGCATAGAAGCATAGGAAAAGCAAACGAGCTTTCGGAAAAAATAAAACGTGAGTAGGAAGCAGATACGTTGCTTTCTTACGTTCACTGTATAGAGTAATTCCATTTAAGAGGAAAAATATATATATAGATATATTTTTTGACTTTCTCCATATTCTAAAATAATTTCATGATAGCCAATTGATGTATTTTAGCTCGAGAAATTTAAAATTCGTATTAAAAAAACAATTGCATGGAAAACAAAAAAATTACATCATTAATGTTGCACGTTTTTAAATAGAACACCATATTTATAATTATATTTTTGAATTGTTTGCTCAATTCTAAGTTTTTTTATTAAAGGCTACTATATGTCTGTCTTTAATTGTTTTTGGGTTATCGACGCTTGAAGAGTCATGTTTTCGGCTAATATTATTTAATTAAATATATCAATACACAATAAAGGTAATACGGGTGATTACCTAATACCTTAAAGTCATTTAAATTTTTACCTATTGGTGGATTTTAATACCAGTTTTTTACTATAAATTATTCGTTGGATGAAAAGCTACAGATAGTATTACAAGTGTGAAGAAAATTCAGTAACGCAAAGATGACACTTGATAATTTTCAAAGAAATAATAAAAAATACTTGGAACTATCAGGTTATAACCTGTATTTCATATTAAGATTTTTTTATATATTTTTGACATCCCACGAAGGCCTATGCCTAAATGGCAGAGTACTGTGGGTGTCGGGTTATTAGATGTTTAACCCCTCGATCCCCCTGTTCCGTCAACGTTGTCCCAGCACTGAAAGATGCAATTATGCATTTCACAGCACCTTTAGATGACGCGGTAGTGCCACTACGGACGTTATTATTAAATAACTACTACCTATATAAATAATATAGAGATTTAATTAAATAAGCCAAAAATGTGACCTTTTAAGCGTCAATAACTCAAAAACAGTAAAAGATAAACATTTAGTACTCTTAATAAAAAACACTTAAAATTGACCACAGAATTCAAAAATATAATAATAAATATGATGTTCCATTAAAAAATACAATATTTGTTGCGTAAGTCTTTTGTTTTTTATGCAATTGTTTCTTTAATATGATTTTTAAATTCTCCGAACTAAAATATGTCTATTGGCTATCTTATATTTTGTTAAATGAAAAACCCTGTACTTGGGCGTATTGGCTTTATTTTAAAACATATATTAACTTAAGTAAAAGATAAATAAATGGGCTGTAAACTTTCTCTCATGTTTAAAGTTTTAAAAATTTAAGAAGGAGCTAAATATTTAAAAATGTTGTTTATCTGCTTACTAGTCGATTCTAGAAAAAGTACGGCACCGTAAGATTTTAACTTTAAATCCTTTTACCGTGCTCCTGAACCAAATTTACAAACTTCAGCTCGCCTTGGCGCTTTTTGACTTCTTGAAATTCAAATGGTGTTGCTACTTGCCTTAAGGAGTTTAGGCGGCAGGTATATATATGTATATGTATCGATAAAACTGTATTTCGAAAACGTGTTGAAAAATAAACTTGGCATTTTGTTAACAAGCAACGTTCTTTTGATTTAAAACCGTGCAGAAACACAGTTTATTTTTAATTTAAAATTACTAAAATGTTTGCTTAAACCATCGTTAGAGGGTGATGACTTTAGAAGCTTACAAAAAAAATTTAATAGAAACGGTGTTCTTGTGATACACCGTTTTAAAGCTCCTGATAAGTACTTTATAACCCTAAAATATAAAGTCAATATCTTGATCCACCACAAAATGGTGATAGTTTAAAATTACCTTAATACCTGGTCATATTTTCAGATCTAATTCAGAGCCTTGAGAAAATAATACATTAGTATACATTTGACCTCGTTATATCTTACTTACATTGGAAAATATATCCATTTAAATCAGGTATTTAGGTTATTTTTTAGTAGGTGAAAGTACCGACTTTCTATTTTAAGGTTACAGAGTAGTCATCAGGAGCTTTAAAACAATGTGCCACAATGTTTCGCTCTCCATTAATTAACATTAATAGTATTTGTTTTTGCAAAATGGCGCCTAATTTTTATCTTGACATTTGGAGCGGTCATTGATATGTCCAAAAATGCAGATCTTGGTTATAATATTCGTTTTCATTAAAATATACCCCAAAAGTTCGGAAGTTAGAAAGGGAGTGACAGACTTTAGGACCTTACTGTATACAGGCTATTACAGAATGTTGTTTAGAAAATTTAGAGCTGTATTTTAGAATTAGAAAGATGTAAAAAATAATTTATTACAATAAATAAGTCCAAGAGTGTTTTCAGTGGCAAGTGAAAAATATTTTTACAATAAAGTGGTACGCCACTGACTGTGTAAATAAATGTATTTTTTTGTGTGTGTTTTTTTAAAATTAGATTTTATAAGGTCAGTCAAACAATTTTTAGTAAAATAGGTTGTTTTGAATTTTTAGTTTACTGAAAAGTTTACCTTCTATTTCTTAGGAACTAAAAATTTGCGGACCTGTGTTATTATAAACTTTTCTTTATATATACTAATATACAGAATCAGCCAGTCCATTATAGCAAATAGGCAATGCGATGGGAATGTGTGACTAATAGATCGTGCTTTGTTATTGCATTATTGAGCTGATATACTTTTAAAATAGTTAATGCGATAAAAACTGCAAATTTATATTATTCTGTAACACCCTGTATGAATATTTAACCTTTTGCCTTACACAAAATTATACCATTAAAATAAAAATAAAATGTTAATTACCATTCTAGCGTGCGTCGCCTATGAAAATGGGCCAAAACCAAAACAGACCATAAACCATAATTAAGATACTTTGGCTACAAAGCCAACCATAAATTACGAATTCTGTTTCTGCGCTTGAAATTACTGGATATTCCAGATGCAGGGACTTATTATCAGAATTAAATTTGCAAAAATAATGTTGTCATTGTATATTATACTATAACATGATGAAGTTGTAGTTGCGTTGAGCATACAAGCTATGTAAAAGTGAAAATCTTTAATCAGGTTTGTCATAAATATTAAGAAAAGATTAAACCAACTTTAAAAAGATAAACTAAAACTCACTAAAAATGTAAATATAATGAATAAAATAAAAATAAAATATTGAAGTCGGGTAATAACATATTATATTAGATTAGATTAGAATAGGGCCGGGATAACCCATGCACTGAAGCCGCTCGGCTTATTGTGCGCCCTGTCTTTTTACGTCTAGGTGATGTCAGCCAGACGGGACCTACAGCTTAACGTGGGTTCCGAACCACGGTCCTATGAGCGACAACTTAAGACATCGTCCCCACCCAGGGGGCACTACTGAACCTACCAACTGAGTGGGGTCCGCATGTCTACGGTTGCACAGGACACGGCAAAGTGTGTTCCGGCGACCTGGTCTTTTGGTGGCATTTAACGTCGATACATTTTGCACTTTGTCCGTCTGGTGTTAAGCTAACCACTAAATTTCCGACCAACTTATAAATAAGTTTTTGGCCTCAGCAGGATTCGAACCCACCTCACGTTCGTTGTGCGCTCAACGACTTAACGCCTTACACGCTGAGCCATCACCGGACTGTAATAACATATAGTAATAAAGTATAAAACAGATTTTTGTGTATTAAGTTACTAACATTTATTAGTTTAGCGGAATGTTATTATTACCAGACTTCAAATTTCTTTATTTCTTTCTATTTATTATTTTTAAAATTTTACTGAGTTTTGATCTTTTGAAGTTGGTTAAATTTTTTGTTTTAAATATATTTTTTTGTCCTTTAGTTTTTCAATATTAACCTTTAATCGGCGACAATCCACTAAAAACAAGTACTGGTACCTTTTTCTCTCACATAAATTTATTACACAAAAAGGCAATGCTACCCCTAATATGTACAAATTGGGTATACACGGAAACACCTTTCCTCCAAAAATAAAATACACGCAATGACACAAAAAAATGAACTATTTGCTAAATGTCAACGCATGACAAATAAAAATATTTAGGCGTTACATTTACTACCATGATTGTTCAAAGATGCAGCATAGGTAGCATATATCTACTAGAGGCAGCTCTGCCTTAAAAATAAGTCTAGGACCTTTGTTTTTCGCGATCCCAACTGGGTTTTCTTATGGGACAACCGCGGAAATGCACTCTTTCGAATAAAAAAATAATTTTAAAAATCGGTTCACAATTGACGAAGTAATCGGTTAAAAGGCTAAATCCTATACATACTTGGGTACCTAAAAGAATATATTTCCCCAGTCATCATACCACACAGTTCCAACCCCTTGGCAGACAAACCTTTTGGAGTGGCACAGTGGTGCGAGGAACTCCAATATATCTTTTATTTAATATGATATGACAAAAAGTTTTTTCTTTTATAAGAGATGTGGAAATTTTAAATATGCATGTCCTAAAAATAATTTGATTTATACAGAATGTACACACACAAAATACTTGTAAAATAACAGAAATATTAAACTTTCTTGGATCATTGAGCCACCCAAAATATTTTGTCTGCCAAGTGGTCAAAACTGTCTACTTATTTACTAAGGAAATATCGGAAATATCTTTATATAGGTACACAAGTAACTAAATGTCTAGCCTTTTAAAAGGACGAAAGTTTTAATTTATTAATTTTTGGCACCTGTAACCTGCCAAAGCCACTATAAGTCAAATTATGTAGCCTCCCTTCGCTTCTACCTATGTTAGAAGCATGCGCTGACAAACTTTGAGCTTTTATAAAATAACGTAGGTTTAATTATAAGAGTTTGACTTAGGAAAATTAGTAGTTTAATCAATTCCTTTATACAATGAAATAATGACGTTAGTGTAGAACCGCTGAAGGCCTTTGGATGGTTTATTTTTTACTTAGTTTAATCGTTAATATTTTTTATAATTTTTAAAATTTGTTTTTTAATATTTCTGAGAAATTTATAATCTTTTAATAGCCTTATTGTTCCACTGGAACACCGTTATGTAATTCTATGCAATATACTATAATCAAACTTCAAAGTGTACAAGAAAGCTTAATAACTTTAATAAAAATAAAAAATAAAACTTTCATACAACGCCGGTATAACTGGGCGTGTGTCATACCAGAGTTAATTGGATAAACTTTAACACATTTAAAAAGTTAATTTTTAATAAATATTATAATTACTTTGTTTTTGTATTTTATTTTTTTACTTATTTTTAAAGTTTGTATCTATCTATATTTATTTAAATGTTTAGAAATATTCTTTAGGTCAGTTAATCTTTAAATGTGAGTTAATGAATTTTTTTTTTTTTTTTGCGTAAAATTACAGACCCTTAAAAACATAGATGTATTATAACAACATATTTAAACCAAAACAGTAGTAATAAGCTAAGAAACTTTAAAGTAATATTAAATTCTTGATACTAAATAACTTATTTATTATTTTGTCGTTGGTAAAGTTAAAAAGATATTAATTAAAATCATTTAAATAATAAGAAAATAATTAAATTTTAAATTAAACGTCTTTTAATAAAGTTAAAAATGTTATTTATAGTCATCGTCATCTTTGCTGTACATTTATCTTTACAACTGCGGTAGAGCAGTTATACAAAAATTTATTGTAAAGTTAAATGGTTTATGGTACCCGTGGGAGAGCGCAAGCAATATCAATATATATGAAAATGTATCTGTACACTGATTTATTTATTGAAAAATGTAATATGGCCTGCATAGGATTTATACAACACAACCAAAACTGGTATTATTAAGTAGACTGGGTGGGCCAAATTAAACTTACCTTTAACTAATAATACCTTTTTTCTACTTGCGTGTGCAAAGTAGTTACTTTGCAAACTCGTTTGCTTGCATGTGATATGTTTTCTCTAGGTTTGTCAATTTTGGTCAAATGGATTTAGACAGGACGGGACTTGCGGAACTTTTTTCAAAATACTGTATTTAACCTTGTTGCAAAAGAAATCTGATTTAGCTACAATTAAGCTAATACGTTTTTGTTGTAGACAAACCATGGGAAATGATTCAGTAAAAGCGAATCTTTTAGCAATTTGAGGATTTAGGAATTATATTTATTTTTGATAAATAGTGCTTCCCATAAAAACACCATTTTTTTCGATTTAAAAAAATTTGAAAATCAAAACTGTGAGGTTACCATGGTTACTGAGTTGGATGCTGACCAAACTTAATAGTACAATAATTAAAAATAGACGTGTTAGCCTAATTGTAGATATTTTTTTCAACGAAATTGATTTCATTATTTTAGAAAAAGTCCTGTTAATTCCAGCGCCGTTTAAATCTATTTGGTCAAAATTGATCGAAAATAAAAACAGATAAAAAGCTATTATTAGTTAAAAAGTGTGCAAGTTTAATTTGGCCCACACTGTATATATAATTTTGCTAAATTAAAAGAACAAACCAATTTGCTTTAACCAGCCGGCAAGTAAAAGAAAACTGTAACTCTAAAATACTCTGCATTTCTTTAATGCCGCTTCCTTTTATTCTTCTACTTTATTTTAGTTTAAAATTGACAGATAAAAATTTTAAGATAGCGGCCAGGCGTTATACTTGGAAATAAAATTGAAATGAAAATAAGGTCTTGTTGCATATCATTTTAAAGCTCCCTAATAGTACCTTATAAATCTAAAATATAAAGGTAATGGTAGGGGAACCCAAAAGGGAATTTCTAAAGTTAATAAATACCTCCACTAAATATAAGCCCGTATACAGGGGCGATCGTAGAAACAAAAATATATCCATTAGAAATTGTCATGCGCGTCAGATTAGGATGGGGTAAGTTAATTACATGCTAAGGAGTGTATATTCCACTAATTTAACAATTTAAGAGTAACGTAAAGAAAGCCGAGAGCTGCAAAGTTACGCTACAACGTTATTTTGACATGCTCAAGCGTGTTTTTTTTAATTTAAAGAAAATAATTTAAGAATAATAAAAAATATGTGTATGTAAAAGGTATACATTATATAACATTCTTTTATTTTTATTATCATCTATGACGCTCGAGTAACTGCAAATTTAGCATCTTGGGCTACCCTACTAAAGGTATTATATTACATTAAAAAATGGCGGTACCAATTTGTAATAGGTGAAAGATATTGACTATATTCTAAGAATACAAAGTACTTATCACAGAGCTTTAAAATAATGTTTTACAAGACTACCCTTTCCATTTTCCATTTTTCCCAAGCTAGCACCCAACCGCGTGTATTTATAACTGTTTTATATGTGTTTTAATGGGTTTTCATTAATTTTTTCAGTATTCTGTGTCAAACAATTTCATCTTAATATTCAGAATAGATTTATCTTTAATATTTTTTACTTTAAGTTATTAAAAATAGCTTAACTTATCTTATGGATGGTAATCATTTGAATACACGCTAAAAATTTAAAGTACCAACAAACCAAAAAAAAAATAAAACAAGTAAAAAGATAACTAAAAATCGTCGTTTGATAAAGATTAAATAAATAAAAATCATAAAAATATAAATTAACTATTATTAAGGTTTTAAATTTTAAAATTTTTATCTTTTATTTTTATAGGATATTCTGAAATCTCTTTGACATTAAATGTCAAATATTAAATATATAAATCCGCCGAACTACAAAACATATCTTTAATTTAACTCATCTTGCGGCAAATTTTTTGATACAAAATGTTTCCATAAACAAATTTTTATATTTTTAGGAGTACCTCAAGACCAATAAATATTTACTACCTATTTCGGGACATTATGTTTATTAATAGTTTAGTTAACAAGTTTCATAGGTTTCCATTTATTTCTAACCATCTGTTATCTGCCATCAAATTTTAAATTTATTGTTTTATCATCTTACCATTCTGTACAATAATGTATTATAAAATAGCGGTTCTGGGTCTCTGCAAAATTAAATACGAAGTCAAGGATTTTATAGTGCTCTAGGGAACCGAGCAAGCTAGATCAATATTTATGACAAGATAGCCCTCCGTTTATAGTTTAAAGGTTAAATATATTCATAGTTTTAAAAGAAGCCTAAAAACTTAAAAACCTTATTTAATTAAGTAAATACGCTTAGCCACGCACGAGAAAAATATTTTTGGGGAATATACAGAGTGTCCTTACTCTACAGGTACAAAAAGAAACCTAAACTAAAAAATGTTTGGTTATATATACTAGCTATGATTCCCGGTTTCGCTCGGGATTTGATATGAGACCCAAATAACCGTTGTTCTGAATAAAGTTCAAATACCTGACAACAGATGGCGCCACTACACTTAATTTCCAAGTTGAAGGGTTGGAAGAGTCCTTATATCTTTAAAAATACGCCCTTTAGGGTAAAACGGGAACTTTCTTGTTCGGAGGATAAAGGGCTATCACACTATATAAGTCCCTTTATTGTATCGGGACTCCTTTTCAAGTTTTATCGGCACGCACATTTTATCATCTTAGTTTTTATATATAATGATATCATCAATGATCTAATAGATAACCTTGTATGACGAAATACCACAGAAGGGCCCGGGACCTACCAGTGCTCTACCAGCACTCTTCTTCGCCAGCTTATTAGATTCTTCAGTACCTTGGTGAGGCAATAGTCAGCTTATGTTTTGTTTATAGGGCTTAAGATCCTTTTCTGATTACTGGGTAGGCAAACAATGCACCTCTCTTTCGCGAAGGGTGAAAATCTACTGTCACAACGAGCTAAGTTTTCCGGGGTTTAAAAATGTTTTAAATTTTTGTAGACAGAGTTTTAGGGGTGGTGGCGTCGGAATTTGGTGTCGCAGTGATCTATCTACAAAATGCATAATTATGGAGAAACATTGTGTTGAAAAGCAATTTGAAATTTGTGCTACGTTATGGCATACACAAACAGAAAAAAGTGTGTTATAGGTAACCCGATTTCAGTAATTTTGATTTTTTCATTAATAAATTAAATAGGGTACTAAATAAAATAAATAAACCTATATTAAAAATAATTTTAACAGGAGATTTTAATATTGATCCAAATAGAGATAAAATATACTATAAAAAAATAACTGATTTGTTGTCAGGTTTTAATCAAAATAATAATAGTATTGAACAAAGAACTAGAGGTGAATATGTGTTGGATTATGTTTTTACCAACTTATTAGATTCTTACAGCGTAGTTTGAGAAATACTTTATCTGATCACAATATTGTTTTGGAAATTCTGGTGTATCTTGTGTAAAACCCAAAGAATATTTACATGAACAAAAACGTTTCTTAAGTGAAGTAAATATTGTAGATTTTATGAAAGATCCCTTCCAGGAGAACTAAAGTATGGTTTACACAGAGCAAGATTTCAATAACTCCTTTAAATGTTTCTTAAATGGTGTCGTTGGCTTTTGTTCTTATCCACGAACGTTCCTTAAATGTTTTAAAAATAAATCTTCGGTAATTGCAAATGGTGACATACATATATTTAATACTAAAAATAAAAATAATTTAAGTATAATCAACTAGATTGTGGAAAAAACTCTCCATATACCTTTGGTTTAAAGATTTTTAATAATCTTTCCAATTTGTTAATACAAGATAAACATTTTAAAGCTTTAAAAAGTCACTACGTCTATATTTATTTAATATGCAAGTTTTTTTATACTTTAGAGGAGTTGTTTAATGAAGGTCATAATATGATTGAATATTATTTTGTATAATAATTTGTGTAATTAACATTTCATTTCATTTCATTTCATTTCATTTCATTTCATTTCATTTTATTTTATTTTATTTTATTTTATTTTATTTTATTTATTTACAAGGATCAGAAACATTAAAAAGTAATAACAAGCATCGTCACATTAGGCCTTATCCGCTGATGAGTTTAGGGAACGGCACGCGAAACACGGAAACCGGGTCGGTAAGAATAAGGAGAACTTACTCTGTAGAGCTCTCTGAGTAATGGGAAGTAATTCTACGTATCTGCCTCCTCGGACTTACAACTCAGTCGTGAGGTTATCTAATGGGATATTATCTCGGTTCCTCCAGCAGACCGTGAAGCACTTGCTGGAGCAAGGCATACCCTGCATGTTCTAATCTGTGCATTATCACTACCAGTTCCATAACCGTGTTGGGCGTTTCGTCCTCTTGTCTTGTTTTAAAAGTGGGGACCTTTTTTTGTTGTTTAAAAAATATTAGGGAGATTAGGAGAAAAAGAGCAATGTATGAATATCGAATGGAGATTGAAATTAGGGACCTTTATTTTTGCTCTTCAAAAATTTTTAAACCTCCATTTGCCATTTGTCCTAGGGGCGGCAAAAATATTTTGCACCACCGCGCAAAACACCCTAGGAACGGCCCTGCTATCTAGTATAATTGTTTAAAAACCTTTGGTTACTTTTGGTTAAAAACCTTTTAGCGGGGTTCCTTTTGACGAGTCTACCATAAATATTCATACGGCCATATATAAAAGCGGCGTATTAACCCAGCCTGTCAATAATACATTTTTCGGGTCTTGGACTCGACAAACGTATTATAAAATATAAAAATCTGTCTATTATAACACCATCAGAAAGATATTTAAAAACGATCATCTTATGACTGCCGTGGGTAGTAAATGTGGGTAATAAGCGTTGGTAATGAGCCACATTACTTGTTTAAAATCATATTAATAATATATACATTTTTAAACAGTGGTAGAAAAATATTAGTTTAGTAAGAATTCTGAGTTAAAAACAATTTTGGTTTAGTCAAAGCTTTAATTTTGCCCAATTTAATTGTTTAGCCCTAAAATGTAAAGGCTTAGTTATATAATTAAGAATAAATTTTAATTGACTTATTAGTAATCCCTAAAGACGTCTAAGGATACGAAATAATTATCGCCAAAGGGAATTATCGCATTTTTATATGAAAACTTTTTGGTGGTGCGGATTGCAAAAAAATAATTATAATAATTTTTCAATCGATTAAAATATTTATATTTAAGAAAAAAATAGGGCATTGAGAAAAAATAATTCACATGTACTTTTTAATCGAATTTAAATTATCCTAAAAAATATATACAAAATAACTTCGCTCCTGTGCAAATTACAAAAATGAATCTAAAATAAAAAATGTTTATTTAAATTTACTCTCTTCATTGACAGTTATAGTTTATATACAAGGTGTCTCAAAAACAGATTTTTTTGTCAAGTACAGTCCTACACACTATACGTCCATTATTGTTGGTTTTTGGGATATCGGCAGTATGCTGATATACCTACTTATTACCGATTAAAAGTAAAGAAAGAAGATGAGTAATATTTTGGTGTTAAATATTTTAAAATATTTTTGTCACTGGTAGGGTGACAAATACTATAATATCATATGAAAAAATATCTTCTATTGTAACAACTACCGATGGGTATGTTAGCTATTTCGTTAGTATATATAAATGCATATTTACTCACTTTACCTCAAAACTAGCAGTACGTGACTTATTGTTTTTTAGTGAAATTAAGTAAGTATGTGTCAAAATAAACTAAATTGGTGACATACCTATTAGTAATTTTACAATGAAAAATAATTAATTACATTTTAATATATTATTTATTACCGTGACAGTGACAGAAATATTTAAATATAGGTAAAACCAAAATATTATTTTCTTTCTTCACTTTCAATCGGTAATAAATAAATCAGAATACTGGTGATATCCTAAAACAAGCAGTAATTGACGTATAGTGTCCTATACATGTCTGATATTTGGTACAGAGTTAAAATTTAAAAAATACAGGGTGTTTTAATTAAAATACCCAATAAATAAAACTGATGTTTTTAAGACATCTTGTATATGAACTAGTACTGTCAATAAACTTATTGTATTTAAATAAACCTTTTTCATATTTGGTTTATTTTTGTATCATGTAAAGGGGCGAAGATATTTCCTGTATAAATAGAGTTGGGACACGCTGTATAAAACATAATAAAAATGTCACGTTAAATTGTTTTTACCATCCTTAACAGAATAACATAGAAGGAATTTTATTAAAGTAAAAAAGATGATATTATTAATATAAAGTAATAAAGATATTAAAGACAAAATAGCATTTTTGTTTGAACAATTTTAAAATTACCAGTCATAAAATAAAATACAAGAAAATATGTCGCTGTCTTATTAATAATTTATATTACTTGGCATAAAAATTAAATATAACTTTATAAAAACTTTTATTTTAGGGCTATAAAATTTATTAAGGGTTTGTGGTTACTTTAAAAGGGCAAAAACTTGTTATTTTAACCGATATGCGATTGGTTAATATTAAAAGGAGAATAATAATGATAATAATAAAAAAGTACTCATAATGTATGTGCCAAGTCTCATTAACTAACTTAAAAGGTGCCTGGAATATCTTTATGTTTTGGAATCTTGACAACGTTAACTAAACTTATATACTGGTTAAGCAAACAGGTATTGGGATATCGGACAGTAAAGCAACAGAAAGGAATGTATGTGACTAATCCAATAAGAAATGTTTATATTAGACTGGGCCAACAAAAAACAACATTTTTTTCTAACGGTTCTGCAAAAATATTGTTCATGACGACAAGAGCAAAATATCCTAAAATTTTCAGCCCGTTATATTAACATTAAGAGGTGCAAAAATGAAATTATTGATTTTTTGACAAGTGTTGCGTTTTTTATACAAAATCTCGATATCAGTTAGTCTTTATATTTACAAATAAATCTCTACAAAAAAGCTTTTTAGTAAATTTTTATAGAACGACCGTTTTTTTTTGTAATAGCGCCTTTAACATTAATTTATTTTCTAAATTTTGTCACCCAGATTCTGGAATTTTCAAACTGCCATAAATATCAATAACTCTTTATAAAACAAATAATTATACCTAAGGGAAATTTTATGCTCTACAAAAAAGTTTTCGAATGAGTTGTTCTTTTAAAAGTTATTCAATGGGGGAAGGAAAGACCTCCGCGGGTTGCAGGCTGCACAATCTAGAGCCTCTAGGAATAAAAGAACGAACAAAGTGAGAAATTCGGAGCCTTTCCGTTTGAAACGTATAGGGCTGTATACGTGCGGCATTACAAGTTTCTCTGTTGGAAGCTGCAATTGGGGGAATAACACTGGAGAATGCCTCGGAGCAGAAGCCGTGGAAGTACCCATAAAAACGTAGATCCCATTCAGCCCAACTATGGGCAAGAGAAGGGAGGTTTGGATTTGGAATACAAACAAAATGTATAAATTTGGAGGGAAAAATACATTTTTCCACAATCATGCTTAAAACATCAGTTTCTCGCACGCATTTTAATTTAGAAACTGTCTCTTTACTCGCACAGCTTGTGAAAAAAAAATCTGCATGCATTTTTTCTTAATAAATATGTCCTCCGAAAAGATTTTTTCGGTTAATTACTACATTAGTACCTTTATCTTTTGTACCACATAAGAGTAATTAAAAATTAAAATTATTTTGCATTAAGTAAAATACCGTTTTTTATTTTTTTTTTAACTGAAAAAATGTATTTGAAACATCTCTGACTCAAAGTAATAATAAACTCACCTGCTTATGTGGCATGGTTACAAGGTTGTTATGGATATACTCGTAAACACTTAAGTAATTTAAATGTCACAGTCGCGTCGTTTCTTTAAATTTTTGAAATTCAGCTATTGTTTTAACTTAAAAAGATGAAAAACTGCGAAGAAAAGCTTCCGGACTGTATTTTGGAAGCTGAAGCTTAAGCAAATCTGAAACTTCATTCTGTTATTTCTAGAGATGGGTACGAAAAACAGTATGACCATTTTATTCAGTGGGGCTCGTAAAAGGGAACCACACATTTTAAAAAGAATGAGGTCTTAAAATAAACTTTAAAAATGTATAAATTGTCTCTTTTATGCTTGTAGAAAAATATAGATCCTAACTCTTGCGAAAGGTAACTTTCAGCGCACCTAACTGCTCGCTCGAACTCCGCGTCGTTTGAGAAACGGCAGTTCGCGTGCAGGAAAGTATAACTTCCGCACTTGTTAGGATAATGACTATTTTGCTCGAAAAGATATCTCATAGATATCCCACATTTAGATCCGCAGTGGCATGTAGCATTTTTCGGATTTTTACGACCTCGCGCAACAAACAAATGAATGGGTCGACGAACATGCGCACTTAAACGCCGTGGCAAAATACAAACACCGGCACCACGTACCCTTCGTCCGCGGTCTGACCGTGACGCTCATTAGCTACCGTACTTCGAACAGAAAACCAGGACGCCGTCAACAAATTGCTTTCGATAATGCCGATAGTTTGTTTGGCGCCAGGTGCTTTTACCCTCAACTGGCTTGCGCACAAACCGGCTTTTTCGCCCATGAAATGTAACTTTTGTTTCGCGCAGGTTATAACATTGGCAATCCATTGAGATCAGTGAGATATCCAAGCTTTTTTAAAGCTGCCGGTGGCTATAGATATATAAATTTAGGTTATCTATGGTTTTTTCAATAAGAATTGCCCTTTAAAATTTATTAGTAGCGTTTCTGGACACCCCAAGTTTAAACCATAAAACTGATAGCAAAAAACTAAAAGGAAATAAATCTACACGAGTTAAAATGTTTAGTATTTGGGCCTTATATTATTACATTACAATTTTTTCAGCCCACGTCTTAGGCCATATAACAAACTGCGACGACCTCTCCTGCCTTATCTTGCTACCCATTTCCTTTAGAATGGACATTAACAGCCCTTAATCTAGAAAAACGTCAAGCTGGCGTCATGTTTTTTACCGGAATAAATAAATTTTGAAGTACTTTATCTGGTTGCCGCAGACATGATATAAAGAAAAAGTGCCTAACCAATAAATGCGTAAATTAAAATCTCAATCTCCATAGCACGTCTTTGTTTGCCTGTAGACCGGGTTAAAAAATATATATTTTTTAAACAGTACTGTGATAATATTATTTATAATGATACAAAAAATATGTGAGAGTTAGTGACCTTTCTATTAATATCTAGAGGTTATAATCGCGAGTAACAGTTTTTCAAAAATATTTTTTTTATGCAAAAGTCTAAAATCCTTAATTTAAAAAATATTACCGCAACACAAATTTCTAAAGAAAATTAAATTTTCTACAAAAAGTTTTTCTTTGTAAATTACCGTCAAATAAGCCGTTTCCATGTAATTGAGCAGTGAACATTAAACTATTTTTTCAATTTTGTTTTTTGTGTGTTAGGATTTTTGTGACATTTACAAATATTATTTAAAGAAAAAAATATAACCTATTTTTAAAGAAATTTTATTGCGCCATAAAAAGGTATCCTAATATTTTTTAACTAATTTACTCCTTTACTTCTTCAAAAGTTATTTGACGTTGAACATAAATACAAAAGTAACTTTATCAAAAAATAGTAAAAGACCTTTTTTGTAGCTTATTTACCATCATTTAAAAATTTATATTCAATATATTTAAATATTAATATTTGTTGCAGTAACAAAATTCCAAGCTCAAACACCTTAATTGAAAAAAATAGATCAACGTTCAATGCCCTGCTTATTTGAGAACAATTTACGAAAAAGCTATTGGCTGTACCATAACAAAAATTTGGACTCCAATTTTCATTATTGGGTAATTCTTAACCAAGTGAGCCACATCCAGCACGTAGTGCAAAAAATATAGCGGCAGTAGCTGCGAAGGTACGTGATGATTCTAAGGAATTGATTTGACGCTAGGAAATTGGAGCTAAAGAACAGACCATGTTAGGCGCGGTTAAGGCCAACATTTAAAAGGACACAATCTTAAAAAATAAATGTATGATATAGTTTTTCCGTATTATAATAAATATTACTTAAAAAGTTATATTTTTTAAAGTAACTTGTAATGAATCACCCCTTATAAGCATCCTTTAAATGTTTTATTTGTTTCAACTGGTCAATTAAAAGCAAACAAATTAAACAGTAATACCTTTCTTGGTTTATCTAACTAAAAACTGACTTATTCTGGATAATTTGATATATAGAGGGTCAAAGTTTAACAGCGTTATGCTACCTTTTGTACTTTAGAGAAGCATAAAAGGCCACAAAAACAAATTTACACTTTGTGTAAGGTCGATACGTTTAAATTGACTTTTAATATGTGAAACATTAGCAACATGGGCGTAGCCAGGATTTTTTTAGAAGAGAGAACAGGCGTGAGAAACTGATAATATACCCTGTGTTTTTAAAAAGTGGTTCTCCAAAATTTTGTTTTACGTTTTTAGGTAGAAAAATAAAACTTGTTATGTCGATGTTTGACACACATGTGTATTGGTAACCCGACAATGACTGCTATTTTTGTCATTTAAATTAGCTTTGTATATCATAAGGTAATTTTTTAAATGCTTTTATTCTAAAAAAAATAATTTTTTGACTGGATTGTAAAACTTTTTTTATAACTTTTTTATGTTTTTTAATTAGGTAGTTTTAAATATTTGTTTTTTTTTATTTCCGTTATTTTTTAAAACAATATTTTTGCGATTTTGAACCACCCTGTATATTCTACGGCAATTTTTAGCATAGTTTTAAACATTTCAGTTGAAGCAAATTCTTTTATTAAGAATAACTTTTTTTTAATTAAAATAAAAAAATAACAGGTATAGTTAAGTCTATCCGTGTACATACTGAATATTTATATTGCAAAAAGTTTCCTAATTGCGGTAAAAAAATCAGCGCATATTACCGAGCTAATTCTATAAAAAAGTGTACGTATGTATAAACATAGGTCCGGAAAGAATTTTTTTAAATTATGTAGCAATACCAACAACTGCAGAAATAAACAATATTAACATCTTAAAAAATATATCTAAAATTTGTACTATGGGTGATAGTCCAGGAATATGCAATGAAGAGTATTTTTTTCTTTAAAACTAAGCAAGAAACAAAAAACAAATAAAGAAAAATACAGCACTATTCTTATAGGGTAATTTAAATAAAATATAAAAATAGAGGAATATGAGTGCCATACAATTTTGTCAGAAATATTCGTATAAGTGCCGCTCGAGACACCACTGGCTAAATTAGCCCTTTTATGCTACAACACTATTAAATTTTAATTAAATTGGTAAAGGGATATTTAGGATATTATTAAAAATATTATTCTTTTCCAAACAAGTTTAACATCCTGTATCTTGGAATCAATGCATTTCCGGACGTATGATCATATGACCTTTTTTTCAAAAAACAATATGCTGATATTCCTTTAATTAAAAAAAATGTTTAGCCATAGTTAGCGTTATATTTAATCGATATATATTCTGGCAGCGGGACTCCGTTTATTGTAGTATTCTACAAATCGACTTTATTCTACGCCACTTGCACTCTGTGTTTTAAAAAACACGCTTGAAGTCGATCAAATTGGTCGCCTATAAAGCCAGCTGTCCATGAGAGCGGTTTTCCGCTCGCGGATGATAAATTCAGCGTTGTGATTGGTTAGTGCAAATTTAACATGCTTTTTCAGCTAATCACAATGCTGAATTATCTGCGAGCGGAAAACCGCTCTTATGGACAGCCGGCTTAAGCGAGGTCTACGAACGTGTTGAATTCTACCAAAATTTTAGTGAAACCTTAATTTAGGTGTTCGTTAGTTTGCTATGATTCATAAATTAATTTGGTTGTTTTTGTGTTATTGCAATGCAGACATTTATTTAATTGTTTGTTATTGATTTGATGATAAAAAAATATAATTTTAGTTCTAGTTTACTGTCCAACCAATGTGACCTTAATTTTTGCAAATATTCACAATTGTATAAAGCTAATTTGTTATTGAATTTTTTAAGTTAGGTAAAGGTCGCATATTTTTGCTTAATAATGATATTCCGTAAATCTAATTTGCAATAGCTATATGTGTGTCCTTTTTCATCTTGCACAGTTAAACAGAGAAGTATTAGTACACATATAGTCTATTGTGACACAGAGTACCAAGAAGTGCAATTATCGACGTCTCGAGTAGAAATCTACGATAGCAAGCGAGGTGTAGAATTCTATAGAGCACAAAGTCCCGCTGCTTGTCTGGTGTACAACCACCATTTGCATTTATTAATAATTATTAACCCCTATCATTTTTGACCTCGCCTTTCTGGACACCCTGTATACGTACATGTATTTAAGTAAATAAAGGTTAACCACCTTTTTTAAAAAATATTTTATTTTCAAAAACCTACCTTTTTCTATATTATTAAGTAAAATCGGACATTTTTACTTTTATATTATTTGAAATAACTATTACAAAACTACATGGACAAATATTTATTAATTACTTTAAAGGCAACTCAGGTCTAATTTTCGTATTACGTACAATAGATGACGAGTTTAAAACTTTAACTTTTAAATAAATACTTTTTATTTAATAATTTTGTAATAAAATGCATTTTTAAAATATTTAATCTTTTTTTTCCGTGACAAAAAAAAATATTTTATTATAAACGGAAAAAATATTAGATTTTTGCTCTCCATGTATTATCTCTCTTTGCTTTGGGTCAAAAGACAACACAATTATAAACTAAAACCTAGGACTTTTTTCCTTGGAAAATAAATAACAATTGTTTTAATAGCCAAAAGATATAGGTAAAAAATATAGAATATTTAAATATTTATAAATTAAGTTTCTCTACCACTAAAACATATATTAAAAATAATTATTTTTTAATTAAAATTAATTAAAAAAGTCCTTTAGATAAAACGGTTATTATTAAAATCTTCAATTTTTAAAAGACTGGATTAGAGGATTAAAAATAATTTGAAAGTCGATTTATAACTTACTTTAAAAGACTCCTGGAGATGCGAAAAAATATAATTCCAAAAGTAGGGGATCGTTTTCTGTAGAGTTTATTACAATGTGGATTAAAGAAAAGAAATATTGGTTATAAATTATCTGTTTCATCTAAATTTACTTTTGATTCTTCTCTAGGTACTTTTTATAAGCAACGTTTTTAACAAACAATATGTCCCTCATTAGAAAATAGACCAATTAGAAACTACCATCTTTTGGATAAATTTTGTTTAAATAGGTGACTAAACCACATGTGCTGTTTAACAGCAAATATAATTCTGTCATCCAAACTAGTTGTTAAAATTGAAAGAAAGTTTCAAACTCTATTATCAGTAAAATTCTGCGTTGTTGGTTTTAATGTAAGTTTCTCATATTTACCCAAAAACCACTCTATCAGCAAATTTGAATCGATTAAACTACCCAAATATGTTGTGCAAGATTGACTTGGCAAGTAGTTTTATGGACGATAAATAAAACAAAATCGCTTACAATATTATTTAAAGCCAATTTTTTTTTGTATGTAATTTATTTTTTTATTAAAAATACGTTAAATTAACAAAATTATTTGTAATTTGGCAAAAAGTTGCACCACTAGACATTTATCGCGAGTAAGGGTGTCACAGAGATCAGGGCCGGCCCAAGGAAAAGTGACGCCTGAGGCGGCTTCGATTTTGGCGCCCTAAGCTAAGAATATAAGATTTTCCTAATATAGCCATTATTTTTTAGGTATTTCACAAGACGTAAATAAATATCGTATAATTTGATATAAATGATTATAAGGCTGATTTTAAATAAAAATAAATAAATAAAAAAATGGTCTGCTAAAAACCTTGCTTTTTACAAAAAATGATGAAATTTGCTTTATTACTTTGTTTGAAAAAACAAACAACCTTTTTCTTCTATCTATCTTATACCCAAAGTTAACAATGATCAAAGAAATTTACAATCGATTTCATTTAAACTTCTAAAGACATGGAAGTTGAAACATCGGCATTTAAAATTTAGGATTTATTTTTTGCAAAATGATCAGACACGTTGCAATTTGTTTTTAAATGCTATTTTTTTGGTAATATTAGTTAAGTCAAATTATCTGTTTAAAGTTAACCGTTATTAATAAATGTACCATTTATGTAAAGACACATCAATTAAAACAAATTTAAAAAAAAACAACCAAAATTGACGTCATTTAGCGTTTTTTCAAAAACAAACTAGTTAACTTTAAATAAATTTGTTTCAAATCACTCGTCTTTGAATGTAAAGAGGAAGATAGACATTTTTAAACTTTTAATTTTTTTTTTATTTACTTAAAATATTTACACACAAAAAAAAACATATTTTATATAATATTTTCAAAACCAATAATTTTTCCTTTTTAATGTTCTATTTAACAATAACAATTAAATAAAATCAGGGTTAAAATATGTTTTCAAAAAATGTATGATTGGATAAATTACATTTTAATTAAAGTATCTTTTACCAAACGTCAATTTTATCGCAAACTCTATTTACATTTAACATTATATGAGGTCTAAATAAATAGGAAAATTTGTGTTTCTGCAAATTGATCGCACTTCAGTTTATTTGAAATCCTAATAATAATTAAATTTTTAATTATAATATTAAAACATTTGTAAAAACCTATTTTATTTTTGACATTAACTGATATTATACTGGTCTACGTAAGTTGGCGTCGCGTCATATGGAAAACCTATTTATTATTAATTTTACGAAAACAAGATATTTTTTAATAAAAGTTCTACTTCGTCCAAAACACAAATACAATCATCAGATCATCAAAGTGGGTCAGTTATCTACGAGGTTTGGACAAAATGTAATATTTGCTCAAAAGTAAAGTACCTGCATTTTTGTTTACATTTTACATTGTATAAAAAAATACTTTTAGTAATAAAAATTCTTTTAAATATGAAATTTTGTTTACTTTTAAAAAACAATTTTTTTCTGTGAAAATCGAGAAAATTTAAGGTGTACATAAGTGCACTGTACCTTCTTGTTTTAATAACAACAAATTTAAAAAGTTTGTTTAAAAATGCACTATGTGATTTATAATCATATAATGTAGTTCACTAAAGTACTCGCAGAAAAAAATACAAAAATGTTTCCTTTGAAAATAAACAAATTTGCATACTTAAAAGTAATTTTTAATTTTAAACATTTTTTTCTTTATAACAATTTTTAATATTAGCAAAATTACCGGTACTTTACTCTTAAGCAAAAATTACATTTTTGGTCAAACTTCGTAGATGAATGATACAATTTGGTATCGGATGGTTGCTTTTAGGTTTTGGAACATGCAGAACTTTTATAAAGAAACACCTTTTTTTTTTCATAAAATCAATAATAAAAAAGTTTCCCATATGACGCCAACTTACGTAAACACACTGTATAAAAAGATAATATATATTTAGTAGTAATTAAAAGTTAATAAATGGCCTGGTTACAAATGCATTATACAGGTTGGATAGCAAAGACCTTGGGTCTAGGTATCTGAGTTGTTAATAAAGGTAAAACTTTGCGGTGTTCGCGAACCCCAGCTACTTTTTTGTGAAACGAAAGATGTCATGAACATGTAAACATGTCAAACAAAGCCGTCATAGCCCTCTTAGTTTCTGAGCTACAGGGTGATTTTAAAAATTTTGCATTTTCAGGTACCCCTTGTATTTCAGAACACACTGCATATTTGTCAAGAAATAATTTGCCTTTTCACAAGCTTTTTAAAAATATATATCACTATAAATAAGGTTTATTTATATAAACAACGTCAAAATTTCCTATTTTCATATTTCTTATCTAAAATTTTTGCAGTAGGCCATGCAAAAACAAATCAGTTACAAGTTTGTTTTATTGACTTAATTACTGTAGTCGTGCTTACGTCACGACTTTAAACATTGGATTTTGCTTTTAAATTTGGTAAGTTCTTAATCTAAAGCAATTAATTTTTTTGTTTTATGTTTTTCTGAATCAAGAACAAGCCAAATATACTTTGCCAACAATAAATTAAAAAAATTAGAAAAAAAAACTGTTAACTGATTTGTTTGCAGGGCCTACTGCAACATGTTGAATGGCATATTGGGAATTTTGTCGTTGTTTATATATTTTAAAAAGCTTATAAAAATTAAAATTTACTTTCTTACAAATATACAGGATGTTCCATTAAAAACCCATCATTGTTCAATATATTCAAAACAAGAACATTTGGAAAATTTCTGACTACGCTACTGCATTTTACGTAAAAAGTGAAATAGGAATCCGTTTTTACCTTTTTGTTACATTATTAGCCAACTAAGATCCAAAGAATGCTGGTTTCCAGTTTCTAATTTTTTAAAATTACATTATGTTGTTTCTTTACTTGCAGTTCACGTTTGATGCACATAATTACTTTACAGCTTATACGCATATTTTGTAGTCGTCGCTTTATTTCTTGTGCTAGCAGCTTCATTTTTATTTGTTTTTTATTTTAGCCGCATTTTAGATTTTTTAGGATCCACATTTCAGAATTTCACAGTATTTAAACCTGGAGATTTTATAACATTATTGCTGTCAAGTACATGTATTCTTACTAGCTGGTGACTGTATGGACCATTTGATATGATTTCTTTTATTAAAGAAATTGGAAATGTTTGGTTCTTTTTGCGTTATCATTATTTTTAGATTTTTTTCTTTACATATCATATAAAACATCTAAGTTAACGTTAATATCGCCTAAAAGAATTTATTTTGTCCACTTTGTTAGTGTTTTTCCATAACTCTTATCTTTGCATTTTGCCCTTTTTGATGGACAAAACCGATGATCTAAATTTATTTTCGAATCAAAAATATAGAATAAAAATGATGCTCAACAAAAGCAAAATAAATACCATAAATATACAGACCTGACGTCTTTTTGACCCCGTCAAAAAATTGAAATCTAATTCAAAAGCCGGAATAACCAATATTTACACAATTTTTTGGAAACACCCGTTCAAATGGACGATAAAAGGTACTGAGCTCCTTAGCTCAGTAGATAGTGGGTAAAATTAGAAATATATATAGGGTGTTTCTAAACAAATGGGAAAAATTTAAGAAGGTGATTTTCCACCAAAAACTTAAATAAGAACAAAACTTTATATGAACATGTGTCCTTAACGTCCTAATTTTTGAACTACGGGGTGTAATTTTTTTAATATTGTTTTTTAAAATTATTTGTATACTTATTTAGATATTTTTAAAAATTTGGAAGCCGCACCCTTTGCACCAGACGATATTTTGTGACATACAAGGAAAAATGTGTCGTCCATAAAGGGTTTATTGTAAATATTTTTGAGAAAAAATGTACGCTTTCCAAATCAAAATGGTTTATTTTTTAATCCCCGTTTCCTCTAAAACAAATTGCATCTCTTAACTTTTTTGCCTTATGTACGGTTTTTGCGTAAATAAATAGATACCATTTTTCGGCATGCTCAAATTCCTATCTAATTAAAGAATAAATAACGAGGGTTTATTTTTATTGTTAAATCTCATATTAGAAATAAAAAATGACCATGCTTAAAAATGAATTCTATGGACTTACGCAAAAACCGTACATCAAACAAAAAAATCAAGAGATTTAAACCAAATTTGGGCTTAAAAAAGATTTTTATTTTAGAAAAAATGCAGTGGCATACCATTTCCTTTCTTAAAAATGTTTTTTCTTAACCCTTTATGGACGACACTTGTAAAAATAATATTTTTCTTGTATGCCCAAAAATGTCTCCTGGTGCAAACGGTCATTTTTTTTTTTTTTAATATTTGAATGGGTATACTGGTTATTATGGAAAAACAATATTTTTTTTACTTTAACACTTCGTAGTCTAAAAGCTAAGACATTTAGGAAATATGTTCATATAAAGTTTTTTTATATATTTTGGTGGAAAATCACCTCTTTAAATTTTTGCTCATGTTTAGGAACCACATAGTAGTATACCTATATCGCAATGACTAAGAAGTCGTAATAAACCCTCGTTTGTGGTTACGGGTTAATAAATGTTTACAGAATTTAAAAACTAAATCCGATTTTATATGTTATGTAATAAGAGGGTTCTACTAATAATAAAAAGGGTTATTCAACATCCAAAAATGTTGTCTGTTATGAAAATATAACACTATTTTACAAAATATTCTTATAAGGATAAAACCAACTAATATATTTTTACTAAGTTTTCTAAATAAATCTTTTTAAAAATTAAACACAATTAAATTCTTTAGCAAACTTTTTAAAAAAGGTAAAAAAGGGGATTAAAAATAAATGTCTTAAATCTTGTTTTTTAGGCAAAAATACGAGCCCGTATAAATGCTGGTTGAGCTAATTTAAAAATGTAACATGGCCGGAAATTAAAGCTACTAAGCCTATAAAATATTCAGAGTTTTTCCCTTTTATGCTGTGTTTGTAATATTAAAATATTTCAGGTATACCAGTGTCACCTCAATCTCTCTGAAAATTTAATATTGCAGGCCTGCCAAAACGGTTTAGTGCTAGCTAATTTTGACTTATTTTCTACCAAGGCTTTAAATTTAAATAAAATTTAATCACAAACAAATTTTGTGTAATTTATACCACCAAAAATAATATGCAACTTACAAAAAAAAAATGAAAGACATCAAAGAAAAATAGTGCAGGTGGCGGTCATAGGGAGGGGCCATGGGTCCCCTTTTATGCCCCATCCTTTGAATTAAAGTAGAAATTTTACTAATTACACACCTTACTGCAAATATAGGCATTTAATGTTGATATACCGCCCCGTCGGAAAGTTGATATGCCCGCCCCTGAAATAGTGGTGCGTTTTCGCAGCATAGTCGTAACCATAAACCAAAATAAAATATAAAGTTTTTACTACAAATGATACTTTTAAAAACATAAGGTGAGAAGATGGAGCTCCCATTTTTTACATATGTGTTTTTAATATTAACTATACTGCGGATTCTCTATCAATTTACTACGGCTTCTAGCCACTGCAGATCTAAGGCCCGTCGCAAATTGAACCCAACCCACGCACAGCACATCCTTCCCACGTCCACGTTTTTGATAAGTTTACCGCATATTGGACCCCATTCGGGATCAACCATATTTCAGATTTTTAAAACAAACCCATGCTGCACAATACACACGAAATCTGTGCGGCGAACATAAACCTATCTACGCGTGGCTGGCAGCAGAATGGGCTAGCTCTGGGCTGGGTCCAATATGCGCCACTCCATTTAAAACCATGTTTTACAAAGTTATGCACGCGAGGGCTGCGCGTGTGCTGTGCATGGGCTGGGTTCAATTTGCGGCGAGCCCCAAATGTGTGTTACCGAGGCCCTCGGTATCTATCAGGCCCCCGCGCTGCGAGCCGTTCTCGCTGTGACGTCATCTTACACGTCCATTACTTGCCGACTTTCGCGGACTCTATTCGCAGCTACATCACGCAAATATTTGGGTTTATTTATGTTTACATCCATTTGTTTATATTAAGTAGGTTGTTTTTTTATACACTTAATAAGTAAATAGTATTAAATATATTAAATTATGTAAATTAGCATTAAATGTGTATATTGGGTAGGTTGTATAATATTTAAGTTTTGGTTTTGTTTTTAAAAATGCGAAATCGTTGTCGTGCGCCGGGATGCAAATCTAACCAGAACTATACGGGAGAAGTATACTTTGTGTAACGGAATGTAGTTAAAATAAATTAAGGACAGATTTTATTTTTTTAAAATATAAAAAAGTTCTTTTAAACATGGTTACAAAAATTTCTCGTTGTCAAGATACACGGTGTTAATCTTGTAAAAAAATATAGTTTTTTTTTTAATATCTTAAATATCCTTTACCCAATTTTGTTTAAATTTGGCAATGTTATTTATGACATTAAGGGGGTAATTTATCGCTAAGTTAAAAAAATTTAGTGAGTCCAGTGGCGTCTTAAGCAGTAGAAAAATGGTACGATATCACACAGTCAGTGGACTGTGTGTAAAATCTTTGTGATTTCTTTAGATTAAGCATAAAAAATACAGCTTTTATAAAATCTATTTTTTTTTGTATTTTGTTTGGTAAAAGAAAAAAATCCCTAATTACATATTTTTAGATTAAAAAGAAGCATTGGGGCAACTTTTTCTTTTAAAAATTAAGTTTATAGTTTTTATTAGCAATTATGCAACAACAAAAATAAACACTAACCTAAATAGGATTTATATCTATTTAACACTTTTACCTAAAATAAGTGTTTTCGAATTTTATTAGATTTAAAAAAATTAACACACTGTATCTTAAGAATAAAATATTTGCGAACCCATATTTATATAAACTTTTCTTTCAATTTGATGTAGAATCTGCCCTTAAACCCTTTTAACAACATTTTGTAACACCCTGTATACTACAAAATTGTATTTTTCACATGATGAAGAATTAAAAAAAAGTTGCAGTGAAATATGCACAGAGAAAATTAAAAAATAAAAATAAAACAAAATCCTTCGTAATTAATCCCAGTGGAAAACTAACAGCAAATGCCTGTTTTCACTTACACATACCACGAAATCTTTAGTCTTTTTTTTTTGAGAATCCACAAAGGCTGAAAGCCTAAATACTATCGTGCCTTGAGCGAGGTTAGAGGGAGTTTGTTGACAGGAAACTTAAATACTTAAAGATTTGGGGGTAGCTCGTTCCACATTCTAGGTACAAACTCTAGAAATAAAAGAACGAACATTGTGGGAAGTTCGAGGCCTATCCAGTTGGATCGTATTGAGATGCATTCGTGCGGCACCACGAGTTTTTCCATTTTGACCGCAAGTAAAGAAATTATACTAAACAATTTCTCAGAGCAGAAGCCATAAATGTACCTATAGAAAAGCAATAACTATGGGCAAGACAAGGAAGCTATTATGTAACTAAAAGGTCATTAATCACGCGAACAATTCTTATTAAAACGGAATTAAGAATGCTGAATTAGAGGGAGAATACTTTTTGGCTCGAAAGAGAATCCAAGCTTTTTGAAGCTGCCGAGGCTATAGATGGAATGTGTTGATTTTATTAAGTTAATTGTTGCAGACAATTGCGACGACAATAAAAAGATATATTACACAATTATTTTAAAAAGCTGAACAAGTGTGAATAGTGTTTTTAAGTTACCAAAGAGTTTTGTAATAGTTTATTTAAGTGTTGTAGTTTCATTAATGTTATAAAACAAATACTGTTTCCTATTTCTTGTTACATGAATAAACTTATGTTTAAATTTGACAGGTATATATATATATATATATATATATATATATATATATATATATATATATATATATATATATATATATATATATATAATATATATATATATATTTCTGGACACGTTTTCTTTTTTTTTTCTAACATTTAAGCACATAAACAGCCTTTTTATTTATAATAATTTTTAAATATAACTCTAAATACAGTTCTAACACAAGAACATCCCAAGAGCGTATATACTAATACTTTGCATACATCCAAAGTTAGGACCTCTACCGAAGGACCGAAGCCGTGCGAAGCGATCGCGGTGGCCTGTTAGATTCCGTGGGCCTTGGTGTTACCTATGGGGCCACCCAATATATGATAATAAAAATTTGTAAATTTCCTTAGTTTCCGGACATACGAGATTAAACAGTGATATGGGTACTGTTGCTCGATTTCAAAGTTTTAGGCAATAATATGTACTTTTCTCATCCATTTCTACCATTTGGTAAAATATGATAACACCACAAAACACAAGCAAATTAATTCTTTAATTTCCTATTTTATTTATATTCTTTTTCAAAAATCCAAACAAAATACACAAATATTTATAGGTTAAATTAGTTAAATGTTTAATTTAGTTAATTATTTAAGATTTTGATACTTCTAGTAACATTAAACCGTTTTTCTAATGCTCAAGTGTAAGCATTAAAGTACCCTTTTGAATAAAAATTCTAAAAATGGAAGCTTTAAATCCTTTAAAACGAAACTATATTAAATTTTCAGAGACGTCGAGTTGACACCGTCATACCTCGAATATTTTAATATTTAGTTCATAACTTAACAATTCTTAATATTTTATCGTTTAGAAAAATTTAATTTCCTGTCATGAAAAATTTTAAATGCATTTTAACCTACGTGACTTTAGCCTTTTGAATTTAAATAAACAAACCAAATTTAGTCCATAAATTTTTTTATTAACTATTTTACCTCATAAAGAGACCTTAAGATCAAATATAAAAACTTTATAGGACATTATAAAATGCAAAAGCACAGTTTTTCCTATAGTCCAAGAGCCCATGAGCGGCAGACCTTTGTCATTTGTAAAAGCTAAAACTTTGTCAGGACATGCCCCCAACTTAGCTCAAAGTGATGGGAGACTATGAAATTTGACTCATTGTGGTCTTGGCAGGTACCAGGTACCAAAGATTATTAACTTAAAACTCAATTTTTGTCATTTTAAAAGAGCTCAATCTTATTTTACTACTTGTGTACCTATTAGAAGATTTTCCTTAGATAGTTTTGACAGTTTCAACTCTCCTTGGCAGACAAGCAAGTTGGGGTAGCCCAATGGTCCGAAAAAGTCAAATATTTTTGGTATTTGGCAAGATAAAACAAAAAGTCTTTTATAGCATTTGTAGGCTTTCCAAATAAAAATGTCTCAAAAATATTTTGATGTATACAGAGTGTCTAAAAAAAAGTTATTGCTGTAAGGTTAGTTAAAAAAAATGTTTTTTACACTCTGTATACATTAAACTATTTTTAGAACATGCCTATTCAGAAAACCTACAACTCTTATATAAGAATTTTTGTCATATCTTTGCAAATAACAGAAATATTAAACTTTATTGGACCATGGGGCCACATAAAAATGATTTTCTGCCAAGAGGTTGAAACTATCAAAACTGTTTGCCGACTGTGAAAATATCTTCTTATAGGTACCCCAGTATCATATTATATTATAAATTTTAGATTTTACAAAATGACAAAAGTTAAGTTTCAATTAATTAACTTTTGATACCTGGTACCGGCCAAAGCCACTATGAATCAAACTTTATAATCTCCCATTGTTTCTACCTATGTGGGGTTCATGCGCAGACAAACTATTAGCTTTTTCAAAATAACGAAATTAATATACTACCTACTTTTAATTATTTAGGTGATCAGCACCTTAACTCTTGGTAATTATTCAAGTCTGTCATAAAAACCAGTTCAAATTTCCAAGCTTCCATTCTGGTAAATGTTATATTTAAATTTGTAGAGTAAACCTTTAAGTTTACCCAAAAGCTACCTACCTTTATGCTTCTTTCATTAAATTAATACTTAAGCCACAATTTTATAAAAGGTTTTTGTATATATCTTTTACTACACACGCCATATTTCCATTTATCGTCAACGAGAAAACCTTTTAAAACAAAATTTATGCAAATATCTGAAGATAAATTTATATATGCAGGCTTATACGCTATCCAAATGTTATATATGTTAATATTACGAAAATTTAAGCTGTATGAATATTTATAATCGATAAAGCGTAATACCTTGATGTACGAATAAAAGTAAGACTCTAAATATAAACAGTAGTTATCTTTAAAAATACCAAATTTAACTACCTAATAAATTATTTTGTGATTTGCTATGAATACTTTTAAATAAAGGTGACGTTTTGTGAACAAGTTAATTTAATTAATTAATCAAATACGGGGTTGTTAAGAACTATACCATGGGCACCTTATTTATATAATATATACCAAAGAACCGGCAACGTCGCAGGTTGCACCGTTAGTGTATTGTTTTCATTAAAATCTTCTGTGAACTTCTTAAAGTGAATTTAAAATTGAACCTTTTGTGAAATAATACGGTATATATTCGGATGTGTCGACCATTTAAATAAAAAATTTAAAAAAGTTTAGTTTTCTAGCTTAAAGTTCATAAAACAATTCCTGATTATTTTCCCGCCTAAATTCTGAAGGATTTAGGGTTATGATCGGTAATACGCTAACACGTTTGATTGGTTAGCGGCTCGTGGGTGGAGTTAAGTGTTTTGCAGTGTTGCCGTGTGTGGATGCGTTTCTTGGCGGAGGCGAACTTTGCTGAATTGAGTAGGCGGAGAGCCTCTTCCCCGAGGGGCGCCTGGATATGGCATCTCAGTTTAAATGTTGCAGAAATAAAAACATAATAATTATGTCTGTATTGTCTGTCATAGTGTGATGCATCCGCCATGCTGGGACCGGCATCGTGGTTGGCAGGTTGTTGCTGATTACAAAATATACTGTTCTAAGGAATGTATGGATTCTGCTGCTAGTATTGAGCTGCTCGTAGATGTAACTAAAGAACTTAGTAACGAAAATGTTACACTGAAAAAAATATAGAATACAAAGACCAATATATTAAACAACTTCAAGAGACCAAAAAGAAGTTTGATCAAGATGTGTATGAAATGGAGGAAAAATTTAACCAGGAGATTGCAGAATACAAAAAGCAAATCAAGGAACTTAAATTAAGAGTTTTGCATCAGCATGCTGAGAACGTGGAACAGGCTGGTCCTAATCGAGTCGCAACTAGATATACTCAGACCAAGGCTACTTTCCATCAAGATAATGGGACCCAAACCGACAACAGGTGTGATGGAAATAATATTGTTAATCCGGGAAAAGTTAAAGAGACAAGTAACCAAGGATTGCAAACTGATCCCATAAATAAGTCTACACTGGCTACTCAGACTGAATGCGGTGATGATTTTTTCTGCGATTCATCGCTTTGCAAGGCTATTCTTCGTATAAATGTGTCGAGGGAGGTACAGACTGATTTTTGCAGTAATGGGGGCAACGATGGGATTAACAAGAATGAAACACATAAGATACTGAAACCACAGGTTTTGCTAATCGGTGACAGAATGATAAGGGGTTGTGCAAAAATGTTTAAGAGATTCAACAAATCGTTTGATATAAATTGCCAATATAGACACAGAGCTACAATAGAGGTCCTGACAGAGGTCCTGGAATCGTATAGTAGTGGGTTGCATAGCTCTGATTACGTTATCATGTTTACGGGCCCAGAAAACTCAGTTATAGGCCGTCAACCAACTGGAGCTACATTAGAAAGGATTGAAAGGGTGGCATCGTCGACGAATGTTATTTTGGTGGGATCACCTAGAGTGCCGGAGAGCAGAAAGATTCTTAACAAATTCATAGAAATTCAGAACAAAAGAATTCTAGAGTATTTTAATAAAAAATGTCTCGTAAATTTTGTCAAGGCTGGAAAGTATGGTATTCGCTACGATAATCACCATAATGTAACATGGAGTTATAACGAAAAATATACTTTTATGGAACAGCTATGCTTAGATTACATAAAAACTCGAAGAGATATTGAACAAGACCACAATATTATGCAAGCGCGTTTGGACAAGCTTTTGAACGATCATCAGCGGAGTGCTACTGCGGGTCAGCCTAGTACAGCGACAAACTTAAGTGATGATTTAGGGTCGGTCGGTTGCAATGTGGTGAATGAAGAGGCCCTGGACCATTGCAGTGTTGTGCCTATTGGAAAACAGTTTTTTCGACCAAAGTGTTACTCAGCAAGAACCTAACCTGAATAATGGTGTCGATGGCGGAGCTCATACCAATAAAAACTCTCTCAGTATTATCTATCAAAATGTGCGAGGACTGAACTCGAAGTTGAGCGAATTTTGTGCGAGTGTCTGGGCTACATCGGACGAATATGAAATAGTTGTTTTAAGCGAGACCTGGTTGCATGATGGTGTTAGCGATGGTGAGTTGTTTCCCAATATGTTTAATGTCTTTAGAAAGGATCGTGTTTGTAATGCCAACTGTAAATCTAGAGGGGGAGGAGTGTTGATAGCAACAAAAACAGTTACAATATTGATATTATGAATACACAATTTAGTGATAATAACATAGATCTTGTCTGTATAAAATTTAATTTTAGTGAATTCAAATATATATAAATTTTTGCAATATACGTTACACCTACTTGTACTCTGCAATCATATGAAAACTTATATGAAGTTTTGGAAAGGCAGCGTTATTTATTTAACTCAAACTTTGTAATTATAGGTGACTTAAACTTATCACATTTGAAGAAATATTATGACAGTGGTGAAACGGATAAATTTGTTGAAAGTTTTATACAGTTCTTAAGTTTTTATAATGTTAATCAATTTAATCGAGAGCCTAATTATATGAATCGAATATTGGATGTTGTTATCACAAAATCTAATTGTAAAGTGGTTAGAAGTGACTTTGGTTTAGTCACAGAGGATTCGATACCACCCCTCACTTAAAATCTCTATAGCCATACCAAATTTAATTAAAAAAGAGATAGTCTCCACTACTTCATCTTATAATTTTAGAAAAGCCGACTATTTATCGTTATACTATAGTTTCTCTAGAGTAGACTGGAAGTTTCTTGAAGTCCATACCAATGTCAATGAAGCTGTTACTGATTTCTATAACAAAATATATGACATTTTTGACATGCATATTCCAAAAACTAAACAAAAATCAAAAAAATATCCGACTTGGTTCAACAGATTAATTATAACTAAGCTTAGAAGTAAAGAAAAACTAAGGAAAAAATACAGCAAAACTAAAGATATTAACATATATTTACAATATAAAAAAATAAGAAAAGAATTAAAGTCTGATATTAAAAATGCTGAAAAAGTATATCTAAATACAATACAAAGAAATATTGGTGTGGACTCACGATCCTTTTGGTCTTTCATTAATAGTAAAATAGGCTCTTCTCATATTCCCAATAGAATGTCCTTGAATGGTGAAGAGTTTAGAGGAGGTGAGGAAATTTCTAATGCCTTTGCAAAATATTTTAGTAGTGTATACTCACATGATCAAGGAAACAACCCTAATATTTTGGAAAATATCAATGCCCCAACAGTATTGCTGAATAGTGTTGCAGTTAAAGACGTGTTGGAATCCCTAGGGGAATTAAAGGACGGTAAAGCAATTGGGCCGGACAAAACTCCATCATTTATATTTAAGGGATTTCAAGAACTATTGTCAATCCCTTTGTTATTCTTATTTAATTTGAGCCTACAAACTAACACATTCCCAGATGAATGGAAAAAGCTAGGATATGTCCAATATTCAAAAAAGGTGATAAGTCAGATATAAGTAGCTATCGTCCAATTGCAGTGCTGTCTACACCGGCCAAGGCGTTCGAATCAGTTATTTTTAAGTATATATATTTGTCGGTCCAACATGGTATTGCAATTTTTCAACATGATTTTATAAGGGAAAAGTCGACTGTAAGCAATTTGATGGCAATAACCCAGTATGTCTCGGATGTTTTAAATACACGTGGCCAGGTAGATATTGTCTATACAGATTTTGAAAAAGCATTTGACAAGGTATCTTTTACGATCTTAATTGATAAATTGGATAAAGAATTTGGTTTTCATCCTAACTTAATTAAATTTTTAGAATCATATCTCCATAATCGCCAGCACAATGTGTTTATAAAGGGTTACAAGTCGAATACATTTAAACCGACGTCAGGCATACCACAGGGATTCAATCTTAGCCCTCTGTTATTTCTTCTGTACATAAATAGTGTCACTACAGTGGTAAAAAATGTCTCTTGCTTGCTTTTTGCTGACGACCTAAAAATCTATTATGAGATAAAAAATTATGAATGAATTAGAGTGTCACAAATAAAGGATCTGGGTGTAATTTTTGATTCAAAGTTAAACTTTAATTTACATATTGCTGATGTGGCGGGTAGAGCTTGCAGGATGTATGGTTTTATTGTGCGAAATACAAGAGATTTTAGAAGTTCTGAGTGTTTAAGACAATTGTATACATCTTATGTAAGAAGCATTTTGGAATACGCGAGTATAATTTGGTGTCCTTATTATGAATGTCACAAATATTCCCTTGAAAGGATACAAAATAAAATAACCCGATACATTTACTTTAGAGAAGTGGGCATTCATGATTTTACTATACCATCATCCTCTTTGTGACAGATATCATTTGGAATCCTTAGAAAAACGCAGACAGATATCTTTCATGCTCTACTTGCATAAGACAGTAAATGGACTTTTCAATGATACGACATCTTTAACAAATCTCACTTTTAATACCCCCATTTACAATACTAGAAATCCAGTAACTTTTTATATGCCTAGTGTAGCCAATAACAATAGTCAGTTAGGATCTCCATTGTACAATATATGTAGAATCTATAATAAAATCCAAAATAGTGTAGATGTATTTAGTGATAGTTATAACAGATTTAAGGCTAGAATTAGAGATATACTGTGATTTTCTGTTGTTTTGATTGTTTAATAACTTTTAACCTTCTGTTTTTTTTTACTTTTTGTACTTGGTAATAGGATTCATTCATGTAATAAATCTGTTAAGTGCAATAAATAAATAAATAAATAAATATATATATATATATATATATATATATATATATATATATATATATATATATATATATATATATATATATATATATATATATATATACAGGGTGATTCACGGTCAATGGTAGGTTAGACGTTTATAGAAAACGGAACGCAGAATTTTTCTGAAAATTTGGCATCTTACATTTTCTTACCTGTTCTATCGATCTAAAATATTTTGCAGCATTGCGACGTTGCCGCTTCTATCAAAAAGTCCTAGAAACTTTATTTTTTTTAATGGAACACCCCTATATTAACAAGTCTTTATATTCGCCCTTTTATTATAAAACTTTTTTATTAATATTGCCCTATACCTATCTCTATCGGTTTTTGAGATAAAAATATTTTGTGTTAAATATGGTGCAAAACATGGCCCTAATTAAACTTAAGTAAATTAGTGCTCTCAATTTATGAAAAATGATGTTTTGGTGGTAGTTTAGACAGACACGATGTATTTAATTTACACCGGCAAATCGACTCCATATCATACAGGGCGTGCTAAAATTACTATTATATCTGTTATTGTTAAAAGGAGTCAAAAAATCATTTTTTCAAATGAAACCCCTGTATATTACTCAAAAAATTAAAGATAAAGAAGAACGCTTTAAGATGACATATCATGTCCCTATACCTAAATCATCAAGATTTTTTAATAAATCCGCTTTTTTGTAAAAAAATATTTTTTAAAGAATTAAATGTTAAGTAACCATGGAAATATCAAGCTTATGACAGTTTGGTGACTTTGAATTTTATGAAATTATTTATTTTACACGGACAGTGTGATCAAATTATTGCCAGTAGTTGCAAAAAATTTAACCAAATGTATTCTGAATTAAGACCAATGAACGAGAGGAAGTTTATACGACTACAAAATAATTAAATTAACATGTGAAAGTACAGAAAATAACATAATTAGGACGAATTAAAATTACAAAATTGTAAACAAAATAACACATTTTTAAAATAAATGCTGAAAATGTCATTTACATTCTAAACATTTTAAAATGTGCTTTTGTACACGACTCGTGGTTGCTTTTTTAATTTGATGGGGATTCAGATCTTCAATACACCGCACTATTCGCCGTCGCAGTTCTTCTTTAGTAGGCACTAGAGTAATGTACATCCTTTCTTTTAAAACACCCAAAAAAAAGTCAAGCTGCGTGAAATCGGGTGATCTCGGTGGCCAATCCCATGGCCCCAAGCGCCTAAACCAACGATCGTCAAACATTTCGTAAAGTTCCCTGGAAACTTCCTGGGGACAATGAGCTGGCGATCCGTCCAGTTGAAACCACGAATTCCTATATTCCTCTTAAGACAAATTATCGACAAAAACGGTAACAGTCTTCCTTAGTATTTTGAGATATCTCTGAGCATTGAGTGTGTCATCATAAATAAAAAGCTAATTTTATTCTTCTTAAAAATACAGAAAACATTTAGTTCAAATTTTTCTTGAAACCCCATTTTTCTTTATCACGTTTCATTTTGGAAGATTATTTAAAAGACTGTCAATAACTGTTTATAAGTTACTTATAAAAGTCACCAAAGTGTGTCATAGGCTTGATATTTCCATGGTTACTTAAAATTAAATTCTTTAAAAATATTTTTTTACAAACCTTTTTACAAAAAAGCGGCTTATTAAGAAAACTTGATGATTTAGGTATAGGGACATGATATGTCATCTTAAAGCGTTCTTCTTCATCTTTAATTTTTTGAGTAATATATAGGGGGTTTCATTTAAAAAATGATCTTTTGACCCGTTTTAAGAATAACGGAAATAATAGTAATTTTAGCACGCCCTGTATGATATGGAGTCGATTTCTCGGTGTAAATTAAATACATCGTGTCTGTCTAAACTACCACAAAAACATTAACTTTTCATAACTTAAAAGCACTAATTTACTTAAGTTTAATTAGGGTTTTGGACCATATTTAACACAAATTATTTTTTATCTCGAAAACCGATATAGATAGGTATAGGACAATAGTAACAAAAAGAATTATAATAAAAGGGCAAATATAAAAATTTGTTAATATAAGGGGTGTTCCATTTAAAAAAAGTTTCTAGGACATTTTGATAAAAGCGGCAACGTCGCAATGTTAAAAATATTTTAGATCGATAGAATAGATAAGGAAATGTAAGATGCTAAATTTTCAGAAAAATTCTATGTTCCGTTTTCCATAAACGTCTAACCTACCATCGACCGTGAATCACCCTATATATATATATATATATATATATATATATATATATATATATATATACAGGGTGTTTCGGGAGGAAAGGGAAATATTTTGGGAACATGTTTAAAAGGCCAAAATAGGAGAAATTAACCCATATGTGGTAATCCGATTCCTAACCGTCTCTGAAATAATCGGTTCTAAAGTTATTTTTTATAAAGTTTTGGAGTAATTAGAAAGTGTTGTATTTCTCCAGTTTGTAGGTATTTTATTGGTTGTTAATACCTAATTTAATTGACTGATAGTTTTGACAAGCTTGGTTGTTAGTTTGATTAATTCTGGGCGTTTCGAACCGAAAAGAGAAAAGTCTCCATACGTAATGCCTCACACATTCACTCATGGGGAGTATGCTGCAGCTTGTATTAAAGTTAATAGGGGTATTTTCAAAAACTAACCAGAACTAGTGGAATTTTCCTATTTTAGTAGTATAGTTTATGTTGATTTTAAAATAAAAAATAGTTACAAAAAAACTTTAGAACTGATTATTTCAGAGACGGTTAAGAATCGGAATAAAACATATGAGTTAATTTCTCATATTTTGACCTTCTGAACGTGTTCCCAAAATATTTCCCTTTCCTCCCGAAACACCCTGTATATATATATATATATATATATATATATATATATATATATATATATATATATATATATATGTATATTTTTTTGTAGATTTCTTTGTAGTCCTTTTAATAAAACCATATATATATAATTTTTGCATAAATGCAACTTCTATTGACGTTTCGGCTGGCATCCCAAGCTTTATCAAAATGAAATGGTCAAAACACTGCAAATCAATATTCTAAAATTAGTAAATTACGTTAACACAATTAAAACAAAGCCAATTAAATCGTACTGTAAAATCTAACAAACAAAAACCAAAAACACCATGCTTTCATCAATGGCGGTATACATACACTGATACTACATCAATATAGGTATTGCATATTTTTACCTTTTCAGATATACTTAATAAAATTTAAGGAATTTTTTATTTTTTTTTATTTTATGGAACACTTAAAAAACTTACAATGTATTAAATATTTTTTAAAAAATAATAAAAAAGTTTATAAACAGGAAAGAAACTATTTTAAAAGATCGTTATATACCCTGCTCAAAAATCTTGTATTAGACTTTAAGTTTATGGCGTTGTTTTTCTGCTGTATTTCTATTAATTCATAGAATTATCTTTTTTATGGTTTTGAGTTTTTAAGATTTCTACTTTATTAAAATTAAAAGTATGATTGGTTTCAGTGGCATGGTTTGTTAGCGCTGTTTTGTTTTTTTTTTTGTCATATTTGTGTCTGTTAATTCGATTTTTGATGTATTGACTTGTTTGCCCAGTATAGACAGAATTACAATCGTTACAAGGTATTTCGTATACGACATTGCTTCTTTTTTCTTTTAGAATTTGTGATTTTAATTTTGAATAATTTAAGAAGGTTGTGTGCTTTATTACAAATTGTAAAGTATTCATTTTTAGAAATATTTTTTAGATTTTGTGACAGTCCTGGTAGTGTTTGATATTTGGTTGATTTTTGTTGTTTTATTTTTTGGTTACTGTCTTTGTTATAAAATCTGTAAATTCGTTTAATAAATTTACTGGGTAACCATTTTTTATGGGTGCGTTTTTTGTTTTTTTATTGCTGTTTCTTGAAATTCGGCATCAGTGAGTTCTATCGCACGGTCAGCAATTTCCATAATTACAGATCTATTTTGTGACATAGGGTGAATAGAGTCATAATGTAGGTATCTAGATGACCATGTAGCCTTTGTATACCATTCTGTTCTTATTTTATGGTTTTTATTATCTAAGGTCATATCTAAAAAAATATTTTTTTGTTTATTTTTTATTTCTAATGTATAAATTTACAATTTGCTTCATATTCTCTCTCCTGCAATACCGTAAATTATGTAATTTAAAATGTACCAAAAACTTTTATATGGTTTTATGATAAGGGTGGATGAGTATAAATTGTATTTCATTTACGTGTTTTAAAAATCATATTAACCAGTTTAATTAAAACTTCATTTAACGCACAACAAAACATACAAAACGTTAAGGAAACTAAAAACATTTTTTTTTAATAATTAGTAAAACATGCTTAATTTAAATTAAATCTATAAGATAAGTATTAATAATATATAGGTTAATGAAGTTTCTATATTGTATAAAAAATTAATGAGTTACCTTTCCTTTGTGATTAAAACAGAATTAAAACATTTAATCCCTATTCTTAGAGTCCCTAAGGTGTTGTGTCTTTAAAATTACCCTTTTAAATTATTTATTAAAATTAAGTTGCTACTAACTTTGCAAAAGTTTGCTTAAAAATTCAATTTAAAAAATGTGTCATTCGCATATCTCTTTTTTCATTGCCCTAAGCATAAAAAATAAAATAGTTAGCATTACCTTTAAAAAATATTCCAAAATTATTTAGTTTTCCTTTTAAAAAAATTAGACCTATTTACGTAATAAAGTTTTTTTAGTAATAATTTCAATACACAGAAACAAAATTTTATAAAAGAAAACTGATCTTGTAAAGTTGTTTAATGTATGTACGTAGTTTAATATCACAATCGACTGTTATCAAACTAATTTTGTCGTTTTTTAAAACAAAAAATATTTCCTTTTAGTTGTGGTAAAAAAATTAAACGTAATTTTTTATGTATTTCAACAGTTAAAATGCTTTTAAAATTAAGTAATATGTTTTGAACATCAAAATAAATTTTAAATGAATAAAACATTTCCTGTATTCAGTTTTTAGGTAATTTTTGCTTTTATTATTAAACCTACGTGGATAAAAAGTAACACCTTTAAAAAAAATTACATTTATAAAATAATAAATAAAATTCCTGTTTGTTTTCAATTATGGCATTTAAAACATTAGCCGTATTCACAATTAAGATAAATATTATTTAAGCTTTTTATTTAAAATAGGAAACCTTCGTATATTTTATTGCAATAACAGGAATATTTATAAATTATTATGTAATATTATTCTTGTATTCTTCCCAAAAATAATGTTAACATCCATAATAAAATAGCATACATAGAATATGGTCAGCGAATAATAAGAAAGAAAATAACTAGTTTAATATAAAAACGACAGAAAAAAACACCATGTAATTATTTCAAGGTACAAATCTGCAAGTTAAACTATTACAAGGTCAAAACAAAAATTATTGAAGAAATCCACGGGGTCAAGTGTGGTTAAACATCAAAACATACAACTGCAGATTTACTATATAAACAAAAGACGACCTATATAAATGGAAAACTGACTTTAAATCCTCAACGGCTACATATTATTAAAGGGGGATGTACGCCTTGTATACTGTTAGCTTGTAAAATTGTATTTTATTTATTTTGCTATGAGTATCCACTACCCCATCTAAGTAATGTACCTCAAGTAATTTGGTCCAGAAAAATAGTATATTACATTACAAGTGTGGAAAATGATTAATTTCACACGAGTGGGAATATTGTAGCACGAGGCGTTAGCCGAGTGCGACAAACCCACGAGTGTAAGAAAATAGTCATTTTCCACACTAGTAGTAATACACTATTTTTCCTACGACCACAAATTATTCACCAAAAAAAAATTAAAGTTTGTCTGTTCAGAAAAAATAAAAAACAATTGAGAACTTTGCAACACTAGGGTGATATTTACTTTGCAACACTAGTGTGATATGTACTTTTCCTCACTCTATTATACCGTTTTGACAATATTTTTACATCGAAAATCACCTACCTAGAAGCATTATATAACTTTTCTCATTTTGGAATTTAAAAAGACCCTCACTTAATAAAAATTGTATGGTTTTGTTATGTAATAACGGTAATTGTTTAATACGGTTTTCTGCTATTATAAGGGTTTTTAAAAATTATCGATACTTACATATTGTAGACACTCTTCTAAATAAAATGTAAGTGGTGCATATCCAAAATATTCCGTTTTTAAAAAATATCAGTAAACAAACTTACGGGACCGGGGAGTGAAAAGGGGTGCTGGGTGGGGTAAAATTGGTAAAACGTGTTAATGAAACTGAACATCACATGTAAAATTAAGTAAAAATTACAGTTTTTCCTCATATTTTTAAGAAAAAATATAAAAAATATGAAAATTGTAAATGCATAACCTAAAGTCCTAAAAGTAAGAAAAAAACGACTACCAAACGTCAGTTACCATGCAAAATATGGAAAGCATTTGGCAACGTCGGAAGGGTCTGATTCTATTTATGAATGGATAAAAGAAAGTGGATTCATAAAGTGTGTATTAGCCTTAGGTTTAATTAGGGATTAAAAAAAGATTTAACTAGTTGTTTGAGTACACCAAGAAAGAGAGAAAGGAATTTGATCTATAGGCTTTTTTTCTCTGGCGCTTTAAGTCGAACGGTCAAGCGGCAAGGCTGCCTCTATAAGGTGCGTGCTCAAAGGTAGAAGGGAGATTTTTAATTTAATCTACTTACCTGACAACACTGTGCCACTGAGCGAGCTGTCAGTGAAAGTTGTTTTTGTGGTAATGTCTATTTTTGTTTATGTTTTTATTTTTTCGGAAATTTTATTATTACTCTTTTCAATATTGAAAGAAAGCTTATACTGTGCAGTAACTTAACGTCAATAAGATGATTTTCGCTAATTTGGGTTCTACTGTTTAAGGTAAGTAAAAGCTTTTTTTATTGTCACTACAATAAATATGTCACTTGCAAAACCAATAGCAGTTGTTAGAATGACATCATAATATATATCACACGAGTGTTGTAAAGTACTTTGCAACACTAGTGCTGTAAAGTACTTTGCAACACTAGTGTGATATAACGCATTTTCTATGCATGAAACCAGTGTGCTATTTGCTATTTTCACAAGTGGTCGAAGGAAAAATAGGTTTTCACAATATTAGTTATAAAACCGAGTTATCCGAAAGCTGCTGTGAAATTTAAAAAATGCATGTTTCTGTACTTGGGCAAAGTTGACGAAATTAGAATTACTTGATATCTACCGAAAAGTATTTTTCTCAGAAATATGTGGCAGCATTTTTCCACACTTTTAGTAAAAACCCTGTATAATATTGTATTTATTAATTTAATTTATTATTACAACAAGAACCAAAGTTAAAAGTTTTTGTATCATAACTTTAAAACTCTTTAAGATATTTTTATAAAATTTAAAATGTACCAATAAGAACTTTTTTAATGTTAAAGTTTTTTTTAATTGTATCCACCAGTGGCGTCGGTACATGATGTATACTAAAAATTAATAAAAAAAATTGATGCGTAATTGCTTTTTTTTAATTATTTGTAAAATTTTCATTTATTTAACAACAAATCTGGTCCCTTGAACTTTCTTTGTGAAATGGACCATTTTCGCGTAAACAACTAAAAACCGTTTTTGATACATCTTTGGCATAGCAAAATTATTTTAAACCAGGAAGCTGGCTCCCTATTTTAAGTTTTTTTTATGCGAAGACGATGCATGTAAGAAAAAAAATTAAGTTGTCAAAAATGTTGCACAATAAAGAAGGGTTTAAAAATAATTTTTATTTTTGAAGTAAACCAATGGCGTACCATTTTTTTCAGTAGTTATCCCGTACGGACGCCACTGGTTAAAATATTTAAAATGCTTCCTCTTTAAAAAAGTCTACTGGTGCTTAGTAGGTTTGTGCAAAATATTATTAAAAAATCTATGACAGTTTTAAAATTATGATAAAAAACTATTAATTTCTTTTAATTTTAACACCCTGTAACCTAAAAGTTAAGAGGTTTAGGACATATGTTTATATAAAGTTTTTTTCCAAAAATAGGCTAAGGAATCATTCCCTGTACTTTTAGCCATCAATTAAATTACACCCTGTATATTGCATTTACGGGATAATGGCAAACTCACCTTTCTTCTTCTTTAAGCTGTTATTACAACCTGTTCAAAATCAATTTATCCAACTAAGGCATTCTGGGCTTTGGCCTATTGTAAAGTATATTGGTCGCTTTTATTGCAGGAGATATCTTATTAAAGCAACAAAGCACCATCAACAATTGAAGCCCAGGGGTAATCGAAGTTATTAAATTTATCTAGCTTTAATAATGGCTTCTAAGCTCAACTAGCTAAAGCTTAAAGATAGATCCTTGGTCATCATCCGTAAACTTTTGTAATATAATATTCTTATGCTGCTTTTGGGATTTGTTAAAACATATTTTATAATAATTATATTTAGAGTTTGTTACATAAATTTAAAAATTTATTTTTAAATTATAAGTATCTTTGGTTTAAAAGGCACATTATTATGGTTTAAAAAGAAAAGTAGGATGGCTTATTTTGCTTGTGAGCGAATACTTACTATTAGAAAAAATAAAGTTATTGAGATGCGGTTTTCACAGAAAGTCTCAAATTATGTAAAAGTTTTTTAATTATATCTTTACCATTTTATTTTGGTGATCTTTTATTAGGACTGAAACAAGAAAGCTAATTTTTAGATATAGGGCAATATTTTAAAGAAAACACCCTTTAAATTTTTTTGTATTCTTCGTTGAATAGAGCTTACTCAGCCTACTTAATTTTCCACTACCTTAATATGAAATCGTTGGTTAGTTTTGATTAGTTATAGTAAGACAATAAATTAACTCGATAGAATGAAAAGTATCAACTAACAACAGTACTAAAAACTTAAAAATAAATTATATATATAAAAAATAAAATAAGTAAAACAGTTTTATTGTACTAAAAGCTAAACAATAATTCGGTAAGTCCTAGCTGCCAAATCGCACCAATCTTCTCATCAAACTAAAATATTGATCAGACAAATAATAAACTCGTTAGGCACCCAAATATTTGTATTATAATATTTACTCTCGATACGCTATGTTTAACGGTTTTATTATTTATCTGATCAAAACCCTAGATTAATGAGAAGATTGGTACGATCTGGTAGCTGGGACTTACCGAATTATTTATTACCTTTTAGTACAATAAAATCTTTTGGTACAATAAAACAGTTGGAAATAAAGTTTTTTATATATATAATCAGAACCCTAGATTGATGAGAAGATTGGTACGATTTGCTAGCTGGGAATTATTTATTACCTTTTAGTACAATAAAAACGTTTAAAATAAAGTGTTTTTATATATAATTTATTTTAGAAGCAGTATAAAAAAATAAATACAAATGTGTCACCTTCAGTAAAATGACATATTGCTCAAACCAAAATGCAAAATTTCTTTTTGTTCGTGAAGCAATTGGCTTGATGGTGCCCATAGTGCATATTTACCCAAAATTAGAATATATAAGAAAACACTACCAAATTTCACTCTTTAAATTATGTGTTCAGCAAAATGTCGTATTACTGTTTAATTTAATGTAAATAATTTTTTAAAGGTTTAGTCTAAAAAAAAGCCGATTTTTAAACTTTTTATTTGCGAAGCTTTTATTTTTATTTTATATATCTTGAAGTACCTTTTGTATAAGCATAAAAAAAATAGTAATACAGTTATTTATTTAATTTAAACAAAAATAATAATATATCTTTGCGAGTGTATTTGTGTAATAAAATACCCAAACTTGGTAGCACACAAAAGGCAACCCAGTAAAGTTAGGCAAAGGATGTCACAAAGTTGACTTTACTTTGTATGGGAAGTTTAATTTCTCGCTCTAAAACTTTTGTTTTCTTTACGGTTTTAGAGAAAATGGAAGAACTATTTAGACTAGAAATATTTAACTAAATTACTTTTTAATGGAAGTAAAAAGACGTATACCACCTAGTTAAATATTTATTTAAATTGTGTATTTAGTTTTTTTAAACAATAAGTTTTTATTTTATTAAACGAACACGTTATATACATGGTGTGTATACATATACTTAAAAAAAATGAGATTATAGGCTTTTCATATAATATACAGGTTGTTAGAAAATAATGCTCGTAACTTTAAAAAGCGATTCTTTGCATTATTTTTGGGAAAAAAATCTTTATAACCTATGTCCGAAAATCAGCCGTTTGGGAAAAAAACTAAACTTTTTTTTAGTCATAAACTATATTTTGCTCCTTAATTATTTAAAATCATATGCCCAATTACGTAAAATGTATTATATTTTAATTGTCTCTAAAAGAATTTTTTTCTTGCTAAATATTTAAAAGCTTCTTGCATACATTAATGCAAGTAATATTTGCCCGAATTAAAAGTACATTTTATTATTTTTAGTATGTATTACTGTATCAATGCGTAAGTGCATTTGGATACAAAAGAGATGTTTTTGATACGCGAGTATCACGATATGCTTATTTACGGAGACGCCCATTACAAGACTGAATAAGTTAGACGCATTTACAAAGAACCTTTTACTAAGAGAAGACTTCTGGACACAGAAAGCGTAGTGCCTTACTTTACCAATCGCGGACGACATCGTGAAGTTGAAGTGGAAACCATGGAACAAATTTTAAATTCAACTGACAAGGGTTTGACACGGAGTACGAAAAGTATTGTGATTACTAATTCATTTAACTGTAACTTTATGTCATTTAAAAATGATTTTTTTGGGCATAGCATTGTTTTAAATAGGTGTGTGTATAAATCGTAAAAATTGGTGTGCGTATCGCCACGTAGGTAATGTATGAAAAGCGTTATAAATAAAAAATATTTGCCACAAAAATTAAGTTAAACAATGCAATAATTCAAGGCATAAGTAATGTTCACAAACGTTATACCAACGTAAACAAGTCGATGACTTATTGCGGGTCTCGTGCGCTCATATCACGGTTGTGTTGGAACGTTGCCAAATCTTTGAGAAAATTTAATTGTTTACGACTAAATTTTCTCGAAAACGATTGATTTTCGAGCATGGTTTATAAACAACTTTTTTGCTTGGAATAATGCAATTAATTACCTTTTAAAGATACAAACATTTTTTTCTAACATCCTGTATATGCAGATTTTTTGCATAATTGAATAAATTTTTATGATGATTTAAGTCAAATTTTGCATTTAAATTAGGTAGGTACACTTTGTATATATATATATATATTTTTTTAGGCATTTATTTTTTTTTTTTTTTATTCCGAACTATAAAGCTCAGCAAATGCTTTTCATTTCACTAATACTGCATAATTAATAACGACATCGTCCAGCCTTAACAAAGAACCAGATTAAATTAAAGATTAAAAGACTGAAATTACAAAAACCCTTTATCTCTCTAAAACGCGATCTGGTACAAAGGTTTTGCTTTAAATTAACTTAATGGACCGATCACCGATCTTTTTTACTTTGAAATAGTGCTGACGGTATAGGGGTAATTTTATTCTGCGTTTAAAACTGACTTTTTTTTGTATAAAATTATTTTAATTAGTGTTAAGTATCGTCACGGTACTATGCTGCAATAGGGTGCCCGTTTTATACAAATCTTTTTTTTTTAAGCTAACGCCTCCTAAACTTTTACTTTTACCTTAAAAATATCCAATGTAAAATTGCTTTTTGTTCCGGATTTAAACCGTGCCCAAATCATGTTATTTTTCCCATTTAAATGACATGGGATTTTTGAAATTTTTGTTTTATTTCTTTTTCTCAGACATAAATAGATGGAAAAACCTTTTCATGCATATTCTTATGGGAAATTTTAGGCTTTACAAAAAAATATTTCTACGAATTTTCGATAAAGTGACTATTTTCTTTCTTCTGTTAAAATTCCAATTTCATCTATGCAGGATCAAAAAATTTTAAGGTAAAATGCTTTATTTCCTGTACTAAAAAGCACTGCAAATAATCAAATTAAACAGCACTTTGCAAATATTGTAAAAAATTATTGAAAATTTAGTTAAAATTAAATATTTTTTCCTTAAAATGTGCCGACTTTTTAAAAATAATAATAAAAATATAATATTGGACAAATACCAATATTAACCGAAAATTAATTTTTACCAGATTTGACTGTACTAAACTGTCTTCCCTTTGTTCGTTCGTGAAGGCAAGAAACGGATGGTTTGAGTCTGTCTTTATCTACTACAAGTACATCGGTATACAATGTTTTAAGTCTAATGTCACTTTATTAGATATAAATAAATAAAGTATGTAAAATCGTTTCTTAACATTTTTATTTATAACTGTTAAGGTTTTTTCGGAAAAATGATATCGTGACGTTGGGCTTATTTCAAACCTTTTTTTTTGTTTCTATTTCATTTAAGAACCAAAAATATATACTCTAAAGGTGTAAATTCTGTTTTTTTATTCCAACAAAAACCTTTTTTAGTCACCCTTTGGCCAATAGTCAATAAAACTGTGTATTATTCCAAATGCCCAATTTCTAACTTTACCAATATCGTGTCGTATTGGAAAAAGTAAGTAAGCTGTAAAAAATATTACTTATTTTAGAGAATTACTTTTTCTCTGATCGGACAGAGGTGGAAGGCGTTGCTGGGCAACTTACTTTTTCGGTCATGGCTGGTAATATTTTTTCTGAAGGTTTAACTTTTTCTATACCTTTAATATTTCTGAAGCCGTTTGTCAATATCGAGAACAATACATGACACTTTTTCCCTCCACACAATGACGGCATTTAGTTTAAGATCCGACGTTTCGTTATTAAACCGCTATCATCAACTTTTTTTTTATATAGGCGAAGTATTTGGTTTTAAATTTAATAAACTCGGATTTTAATTCTAAATCTAACGGCATATCATACTTTATTTATGCGACGTTTCGAACCGAAAAACTATAATTCACTATTTCGCTATTGAAAATTAGGATTTTATTTCTAAAGTTTAGGGGCACTTTTCGATCGCAGGTAAGTATGCATCCATTTTTTTATGACAGACTATGATAAAGTTGACACGAGCGTTTAATTAAATTAAATGCGTTATTTTAACGCGTCTTAGTAAATGTACGCAAATTACATATTTTCGTGATGATAGGGGAGCCCAAGAGGGGATTCCGGGATTTACTACAACGCGGCAGATTAATATACCGAAGGATACCTTATATCCGGTTAAGTACCTTCACCAAATATGAGCCCCGTATACAGGGCCGATCATAGAAAACAAAAATATATCCATCAGAAATTGTCGAGCGCGTCAGATTAAGATAGGGTGAGTTAACTACATGTTAAACAGTGTATATTCCACTAATCTGACAATTTGAGAATGATGTAAAGGAAACAGAGAGCTACAAAAAAACGTCAAATTGGCATTTTCACAGGTGGCTATTTTTTAATTATAAGAAACTAATTTATGGATACCTATAAATATATAATAGGTTACGACCCAAACGATTTTCACAAGCCAAAATAATAATAATATTTCCCCAGCGAGGAAAAGGTAAACATTATATAAGATTTTTTTCTTCTTATCATTTAAGCTTTGCAACCCAATAGGTCTTTATGACGCTCGAGTAAATTCCCATTTAGAATCATGGGCTCCCCTACTATGAAGCTTGTAAGCTGAAAATAAATAATTTAAAAAAATAATAATAAGCAGAAATTAAAAAAAAAAACAATTGATGCATTACTTACCTACGAACAAAAAATTTTACGAATGTTTGAAATAAATAGTTATTTTTAATGGTGAAATAATAAATGACGGTTTTTATTTAAAACGTCGCATAGATGTAAAATGTGATATGTCGTTGGATATTAAATTAAAATATAAGTTTATTTAGTTTAGAACCAAATATTCGACGTATTTAAAAAAAAAAGTTGATGATGGTGGGTTAAAGACGAAACGTTGAATCTTAAATTTATTATCGTCATGTGAACCAATGATAATGTGATATATTTTAAAATACCCTTTTAAATAAACTAAGAGAAAAGACAAACAGTTTCGCAAAATTTCCTTTATTTAAATTTTGGACGGCTTAATATTTTTAAATTTTTAAAACGACATACTCTTAAGCCTAAAAATGTGCAGCCTTTCCCCAATTTAACCGACCCTGTATCCCTTACCGTTTTAGAGATCCCAATGCCCGTATAGGCATCATAGCGGTTCCGATAAATATATTATTAGAAAGAAGAAAATAAATAATTATAAAGTAAAAAAATTTAAGAAAAAATCACTACTATACGTATTTTTTTTTTAATTCTTCCTAAACTTATTTTAACTAAATATTATTTTTTATACAGAGTGATTTTTAGATTGGTATTTTTTTAACGCTGTATAAAATGTAAGAAATTAAGAAAATTTTTCAAATAGAATTATGTCTGACAATGCTTTCTTTCCGAGATACAGGGTGTTAAAAGTTTAAGAAAAAATCATTATTTTTTTGTATCTTTCCTATTGCTTTGGATATTTCCACGAAGCTGGGTACATTTTCTTGACCATTACATTACATTTTTTCGGTAAAAGTTAAAAAAAATACAGTGGCGTTCAAACAGGATTTGAAATAAATTTTTTTGAAGAAAATATTAGTACATCACTGATTTTTCTTTAAAATAAATATAATTTTTACCTTAGATGTAAAAATTACTTACTTTAAGGTAAATGTTGTCTCTTATATTGTTTTATATGACGAGCGGGGTCTATTTTTTTAAACAGTGAAATAGAAGGTGGGAACAGTTTTTTTAAATTTATTTATTTCAAAGAGAATACATTTTTTAACATATTTTTTTAATGTTCTTATTTTTTTAAATTTTATACAGCGTTAAAAAAATACCTTGTATTAAGTTTTTAGGCCTAGCTGCTGCTGATTGAACAAACCAAAAAACGGGTACTATTTTAAACATAAAAGGCTGTTACTTCATTTTATCCTCAAAGAAACCATTTGATGTTGTGTGCTGCAAAAGAGTTTTAAAAATATGTCAACACCCGAAACATAATTGAAATTATTTCTGATTGAAGTTCCAACAAAATACAGGAATCTGCTCTTTGTACTTCGCTACATATTTACCTTTGTATGAAGGGTAGGTATTTAATTAAAATTTAATGTAAAACAAAGTAATTTTTACATAGTTGATTGGTAGTAAGCATGAACTAAAATAATTAATAAACACATAAAATTTTGTTAATGTACAAAGGTACCAGTGTTGCCCAAAAAAAAAAAAAATAGGACTTAAACTATTAGAAAAAAATAAATCTAAGAACTTTTGGTTACTTTATATAATATGCATATTAATAATTTATATTTAATATTACACATGACAATGCCAATAAATTATTTTTTTTAAATTTAATAATTATTATTATATATAAATTTGTATTTTTAGGAAACATTCTGTAATATTAGTAAACTTATATTAACATGTGATTAAAAAAATTAGGCCTAATATTTGGGTGGATCAAAAATCTTTTTTTTTTTTTTAATTTGTCTTTTGACACTAAAAAATGGTTACTAAGCATCTTTAAAAATGCTTGACCACATTCGCCTTATTACAGTTTCACATAATTTAATTTAATTTCAACAAAAAATGAAAAATACCGGTAAATAACACTAATTACACTGGTCAGCAAAAAAATATTTTTATTTCCTCTAAAATTATTACACACAATTTCTATAAATTTGGTACTTCTGAATAAAAATTTTTAATTAAAAACTATTTTTAGCTTTAAATTCAAATACTTAATTTTATAACTATAAAAATACAAGGCATTGTTCATTAAGAGACCTAAAAATAAATTTTATAGTGTATAAGCTTGCTATTAGTTGCAGTTTACTTAGTATTTTTTTCAATTTTTGTACGGGTTTACGGTAAATTAACCAACAAAAATTTGAAAACATTGCTTATAAACATATTTCGTTTTATCGCTTCTCTATTATGCAATATGTCATAAATAATTCTATAACAATGTTAATCTAATACTGCATCCAGATAAGCATGAATTAAAATCTAAAAACGTTATTTAATTTTAAAAAGTAGGTATTAGAAGTTAAAAGTTTTTAAATGATTTGTTGGTAGTTTTTTTATATTAGAAAAAATTGTGATACCGTTCTGAATAGGCGTTTCCTAGTCTTTTTATAATGTAATTTATTTTAATTTTAAAACAGGTGTCCTTTAAAAGTTTAGAATTTGCAAGCCTACAAAGATACAATTTTTTAATTTTTTGCATAACTGACTCGAGTAAATTTTAAGTTGTTAAAGTACTAAACCCTGTTTATATTTATTCATGTCTTCTCTAAAAAAATTATACGATCTACCATGACACGAAAAATATTTTCTTTACCTGGAACCAATGATAACTAATTCCAACTTTATATTTTTACAAATATTTTTATTTTTGTCCCGAATTTTCATTTAGCCCAATGCCATTGTTTAAATATCCAAATCCCAGAAGAAAGCTTTTAATTTAAACAGTTCTTATTGTCAAACAAGAATATTTTAATCAAACTAAGTAAGAAAATAAGAAATTGTTTTTGAGCTAGTGGCACATGAAGGTTATTGGAGTGGTTATTCGATGGGCGCTTTTAATTTTGTAAAAATACCGTAGATCAGTAAATTTATACCTTTGTTTACTTATTTAAACTATTTTTGTGTCTACAAGATCTATACAGAATTTAGTAGTATTTGTGCAAGAACCTTACACAAAAATCTAAATTTAAAGCAATTTAAAAGAAAAAGGCTTTTTCACAAAATTTTGATATGATAGCAAAAAACAAAAGGTAGATGTATAATTAGAACCTCAATGCTTCTAATTTATTATATTTTAATTTAAATGAGGACCAAAAACCATATTAAATTCACGAAATTTTTCGTTCTAAAAGTCAAAGTTAATTAAGCTATAATTATTTATTACAAAAAATAAAATTGAAAAATTTTTAGGTAGGTAAAATTTATCGTCATCATTGATAAACTAATAAAGGCTTAGGATAAATTTTATTGTTTTCTAGTACTTGAGTAACTAAATATACGTTAGTGACATACATTAGCAAAATTATTCTGCCGCAAAATTATCTGCAAACCCATTATATGTAATAATTTGCTTAAATTATTAACGGAATGTGCACCGAATTTATATAGCAAAATGTGTTTTCATAGATAATATTTACTATTTACAAAATTATTGTTTGGTTTAATGGTTTATAGTATTTTTATAATACTAGTCAAAAGATTTCGTATTTTCAACGTTTTTACTTAGGTTAACCTATTTATTTATTTGTTGGTAATAATTTAGGCAGGGCCGTATTAACTGTTTGAGGCGCCCTAGGCTAGAATTCCCGGAGCACCTATTTTCCACCAAACAAATTTTTGAAGAGCAAAAAAAAAAGGTCATTTCCTCCTTTTCGCGCCTATTTCATTATTCATTTCAAAGTACCTTATTCACAGAAAAATTAGTTACCAAAAATCCCCACCTGACCAAACTTTTTAAAAAACTCTTCCTGTCTAGCGCCTATTCCTCCTCTCTCTGGCGCCCTAGGCTGTAGCCTAGTCCGCCTACTGGATAATACGGCACTGAATTTAGGTCAAATCTAGTTGTTTTAAAAATTATTCCTATGCATTTAAGGAAATTTTATGACGTTCAAAGAAAAAATATTAAAAATATTTTTAGAATAAATTATTATCATTGTGGTCTCTGAGGGATTTAGGGTAAATATTGTTTAAGGAAAACTGGTTCGCCTTCTAAAATTACGCATAAGCAGTATTAAATAATAAAAGTCAAGAGATCTTTTTTGTTACATATTAAAAAAAAATAATAAAAATGTTAAAAAATATCTTTTATTTTATTTTAAAAGACAGTAACATACAATTTTTGTCTTAAAACATATTTAAGGAAAATCCCTCGAAGACGTCACTTTAATACACAATTATTTTTTTCTTTTTAAAAATGTCTTATTATACATAAAAGTCATCTCCCAAAGGAGATGGGTAAAAACCAGTCATTTCTTATTTTCATTATTAAAATTAATTTACTATATCTATAAGAAGCTTAGGTATTGATCTTTAAATTTTTTCAAAAGTAGTGTTAAAAAATAAATAGTAAATCACGTAAAACGGCCATGAAACTTGGTTTATTTGTTAAAATAGGGCTTTTTTTAGTAATATTTTGAATTTTCTACTAAAAAATTCTGTCAAGCATGTAACGCACCAAGATTCTCTTCAGTGTTTTGCACACTACTGTGAATAGATTTCTAAGCATCATTTATTTGTTTTGGTGCGTCCAATCCAACCAACCAAATCCACCATTAAAAAAAAAACAAAAATATATAAACAAATGACAACGACATGACAAACAAAAATATTTTATTATGGGTTGCAAGTGCAAATATTTCCTAAAGGCAGCTTTGACTGAAAAATAAGTCTAGTACCTTCGTCTTTTAAAATCCCGACTGGGTTATGGGACCACCGCGGAAGTGTCCTAAAAAAGAATTTTGAACATCGGTCCTTAATTGACGAATTAATCGGTGTACATAAATAAAAAAATAGTTTGTACATATAACCTTCTTCCGTTTTTGAAGTCGGTTAAGGTAGTTTTTCCGATATCACAAGAGTCAAATGAGCGTTAAAGTAATTTGACCACCATGGTATTTATATTTGCAACGCTACGTAAAAACAATAGAAATCATACGCAAAAATCTACTGCTCAAGCATTTTAAAACAAGTTATCGGCTCTAAATTGTTATTTTTATTTACTAATAAAATTTCTAAACCACCCTAATCATATCACCAAAAAAATTTCATTGAATGGGCAAAACAGTTACTGAAAAAAATTATTTATTTAAGGATAAACATTGGAAGTTTCTGTCACCCAACCTGTAAAACTTACGTAAATATTGATACATCGGATTATGGTCGTGGAATTGTTCACTTAAAAACACTCGGAATAAAACATATTTTTAATTATTGCGGATATTTATTATGACTCATTAGATCTTGTAACCAAAAACGTATTGGACTGGAATTTATTTAATGTCTTCATATAACGTATTCGATAAACTTTTTCGGACGCATCATAACCTTTCGGCGGCGTTGCCACATGTAAGTCACATAGCATAGTTTTCTCAAATATTTATTAATTACTTCTATCACAAGGTCGGATTTTGATTAGTCAAAATGTTTGAAATTGTCTTTTCTTCCGTCAATACAACTCTCATAGAAATCTGGACATTACTTTTTTGAAGTAAAATAAAATCTGCAATTTTCCATAACGATCAATGTTTAAAGCAATAATTTTAATATATTTATATCTTTTCCCTGTAGATCTTTGAAAATTTTACTGGTAAATGTTCTTATCATATAGTACCAGCATGCTAAGTTTTATAATTTTCTGAACATTAATTCTTATTCCGGTAGTACTACCTTAATACATATTTTTGGTTTTTAAAATTCCTAATTTTAAATAGGATTTTTATTTTAAGCACTAACAAAACTATGTTTCTAGTCTAAAACAAATATGCTAATATCTTGAGAGATGGATTACATACGTTTGAAATAATTTGTAAACTTTACACTGTAAAGAATAATTAGCAATTTAAAAGAGAAAATGTTTCAGCCTCAGAATAATAATTGTATGCATTTGCATGTGTCGTGCTGATGCAATTTTATTCGGAATAATTTGTTAGATTAAAAAAGACCTAAATTTAATACATGGGATGTTGGGTAACACTATTAAATTTACTTATTCTTCCTACCAGTGGCGTTGCGTGAAAAACATGTCCGCGAGGCCCCTTTGAGGACGAAGAATTAATGAGAAGAAAAAAAGCCCCTCACTTTTCTTTGCGAGTCCCTTTACGCGTAGGCAAAGTTACCCGCAAGGCCCCTTTTATTCTGTGGAAAAATTTTGAGGAGCAAAAATAAAGGTCACAACCCATTTCTTTACACGTTCTATAGTTTTGCGGGGCCCCTGATTTACAATTTCGGGTCTCCAAGACCGTCCGAATCTTTCATTTCGGTTTTTTTTTCTATATCATATTCCATACCTTCATCTTGCCGCGAGGCCCTCTTGGCGCGAGGCTGTAGGCGACCGCCTACACCGCCTTTGCCTAGCTAAGCTACTGCATCATACTTAAATGGAGAAACATAAAATTTGTATTAAAAATAAAATTTTGTAATGATACTTACAAGTTAAATGTTTCACATTGGTAAAAAATTTAAAATAGTCTTTTGAAAATTATTTATAACTTCAAAATATTTTAGCCATCTCAAGCATAGTTTATATTTGTAAAACTTTAGAAATAATTAATGTATAAATTTGCTATTTTCTTGGTTAAATTTATACCAGTACAAGGTGTCCCACCGGGAACTGCTGAAAATTTGGTAGTTGGTTGGTTGGTGGTGGCTTTAATAAAATCAGTGGCTGACATACTAACTAAAATATTTTTACAGTTCTACCGCTTCCGGTTATACCGGAAGTTGTATATATATATATGTGTGTGTGTGTACGTATAATATTCTATACTTAGGTACAACCTGTTTTGACCTACTTTAAATTTTATGTCAAAAATGATTATGGCAAGCCATTACATAACCATCATTTTTTTTTTAACAAAAGCCTTTAATATAAGTTGGGCTTAAGTTTTCGTAGAAAAGAACATTCTTATAAGACTGTATTAAAATTGTTACAGTTAAAAATACGGAGTAGTCAAAAATAGTGGTTAAAAATTGTAATGACAAAAACAGAAAAGTTAATTTTTTAAATGAAAACCTTCATCTTTTTTGGCCTTATTTTATTAAGCAACAAAAATAAGGGTAGGTTTGTATAAGGATATCTATTTCAAAAAGGTATAGTTTCTCGAAATATTAGCAATTTATTATTTATCCATTCTAACAGTACGGGTGGGTACGTATAGTTGGCTTCGGCGCCGCATTTTGTGGTCAGGGCCAACTTAAAGCCAAACTCAGCCGTACTTAAAAGCATTGTAAGAGTATATAATATATTATATTGTTAATATTTTAAAAGCTATACATTTTTGGTATAGATATCCATATACAAAATTCCCTTAATTTTGATGCTTAATTGGATAAGGTAAAAAAGATGGAAGTTTTCATTTAAAAAAATGGACTTTAAAGGTTTAGGTCCTAAAAATGTTTAGCAATTATTTTTTACTACTCCGTATTTATTAATTGTAAAAATATTAATACAGTCTACTAAAGAAGATCTTTCTTTACGAGAAACCCAACCCCAACTCATATTAAATGGTTATGTAATGGCTTGCAAACGTCATTTTTGACGTAAAATTTAAAATAAGTCAAAAACGGTTTATTCTAAGTAAGGAACCTTGTACATAAATTAAAATTTTACGCAGAATCCAAAAATAAATAATATGTAAGGTGTTCTATTTAAAATAAGGAAGTTGACATTTACTTACTGTATAACAGGAAGTAGAATTTTCAACATATTTTAGTTGTAGTCCCCTACTGACTTGGTAAAGTTACCAAGTTTTCAAAATTTTCCAAAGCCCACTTTTGAGAAATCAATCGCAGCAATTCTCAGTGGGACCCCTGTATAACATAAGGCAAATTAGTATTTTTTCTTATATTTGAAAAAATCTTACTATTTTCTTTAATTTTGATAAATTTGGCAAAATATCTGTAAGGTATTGAAAAAATCTAAATATTTTTAGAATAGTTATAACCTATTATTTTTTTAACACCCTGTATTTAAAAAAATCACACACATTTACACAGTCAGTGGCGTACCGTTTTTGTTACAAATATTTCTTTAGTTGCCGCTTAAAACGCGACTGGACTTATTAAATCTAATTAAATTGGGGATAAATCACCCTTTTTATGCCATTCATAACAATGCCACATTTAAACAAAATTTGGTAAAGGTTATTTAGTATTTTTTTCTAGTCCAATACCCTGTATCTTGAGAACGAGAAATTTGCGGACCCATGTTTATAAAAACTTTGTTTCATATTTTTAATGATAGAATCTGCCCTTAAATTTCTTTTACTTAATAATGCTTTTTAAAAGGCTTATTTTTGGCTTTTTTTTCCTTATGCAGTGGCGGCGCAAACTGTTTTCGATTAACTGTTTGCCCAATCTGCTAATTGGAAAAAACAAAAATCGCTAAAACGTTAAAAAATAGTTTTAAGAAACCATCTGATTCTTATAAACTTCCTATTTAATTCATAATAATCGAGTAATTTAAATAACAAAATTCTTAAATAAATAAGTTCAGATCGCACTATTTAAAATTAACAGCACAATGCGCTATTTTATTGAAAAACGGATTTTAGTATAAAATTTAAATATAAAGTAAAGTTCCCTATCAAAATGTTTCAAAATTTTAAATTTTCTTTGTCAGTTATGTGTATTAAAAATTTAATTACGAAATGTATGTCATTTATTAAAGAAAATAGCATGTATCTATCACTAGAGGTAATAGTAAGATAGGTCAATTTGTTGTTTCCATAGCCCACAGAATACCTAATAGGCAAACAATTTTTTCGAAAACCTTTTGTTCTATAACAAACATGCAAGTAGCCAAATATTTGGATCCAAGGCCGTCATGCTGGTGTAGCCTAATTTATACAAAAATGAAAGTACACTTAAAATTTTAGTCATTAACACCAATAATGCCCCTCTGCTGAAAGGAAATTTAATTAAATGATTTTTCTCTGTGTAAAATTAGGTGCTTGCCTTTTTAAGACAAACAATAAATACAATTCCTAAACTAATATGGATTTTCAAATTTTCTTGAAATATAATGGCAAAATGTAGTACAGTTTATAGTACAGATATTTTTTATATCCAACCTACGATGGCTGTCGCTTGTAGTGGGTTTCGGTTTTCAATTTATAGGACTTAAAAAATAGCTCCTAAAATATTTGTACTAAATTTTTAAACGTCCTGTATCTATTTAATATTAATATTGCACTTGCACATTTTGCTGCCAACCCTTTAAATTTTTTTGCCGGGTATCGCCCAACTAAAAAAAAGCTGGCAGCGCGACTGCCTTTATAAAATTTACTCAAAACCTGAGGGTGTATGGGAAAAACTGACTTTAGGTGCGGATTGAGCGCGGCAAATACATAGATAGGTAGGTCTGGTCAGAAGTACTGACCACTTTTTTATGGGCCGGTGTAATTATCTAACAGGACCAAATTAGGATAAAATGGCAAAAGTTAGAAACTATTCATAAGGGGTGATTCATTTAGAGGTACTTTTTCTAGTAGGTAGATATTTTTGGATAGATAAGAGGGTCCAAATTTCAAACTGTCATGGTATTTCTGTTTAGTACTGTTTGGCATTTTATTCTAAAAAGACTTAGCCACTGGCACAACGTCTAAAACTTGTTTAACTATATTATGAAAATCATCATTCTCCGAGAAATGTGTTTCGTGCGCTTCAGGCAACTTATGGTCCACGCATAATCGGCCTACTAAGCCGATTATTCGCTGTACCACCACAAAAATTTGAAATCCAATTTTCATTATTGGATAATTCTTGACCAAAGGAGTCACATCCAGCACGTTGTGCAGAAAATATAGCGGCACTTGCTGCAAGTGTACCTGATGATTCTGACGGATTGATTTGGCGCTCGGAAATTGGAACTTAAGAACAGACCATGCTATGCGCAGTTAAGGCCAACATTTGAAAGCAATAATTAAAAACAAAAAATGTAAATTATAGTTCTTCCGTATGATAATAAATATTACTTAATACAGTTTTTTTTCTAATTTTTTAAAGGACCTTAAAATGAATCACCCCTTATTTGCTTATTAACATGTTCCAAAAAAAATTGTCAGCTAAAAAAATACGAATGTGGTATTATGTTTAGAACTTGGCTGTAATATCAATGGTTCCTTTAAAGCAACGGTCTTTTAAAATACGTGGCAGGAATACATATAATTTGATTACAGGACCCGTACAAAATTCTCTTTTATTATTTTTTTGTAATTTATTTTACTGGAAAATAAGCATAAAGGCAATATCAATAAAGTAATATTAAAAATTAAGTTGAAACCAAAAAATGGTCATCTAGACAAAATATTAAAAATTAATTTAATAAAAAACTTGGGTTAAATATAAAAAAATGGTAGGAAAAAATATCTTTATTATTTGCTTATTTTATTAACTTAAATTTTGTTACCACACTAAAAATTTGGGATATTTTAATTTGGTTTAATTTTTTTTTAAATAATTTACCTTACTTTTTCAACTTACCTAATTTGACTATTGCAAAGGGTCCTGAAAGCGCAAGTCTTTTATTTTACACTTTCCTTACATCATGTACAGGGTAGCGCCTTTTCAATGACGTTGCTGGGTATAGCGAAAACTAAAGGAGATATTTAAAACAAATCTGATTGCACAATATTAATTTTCATTTTTAAAACAAATTCAATGGTAAAAGGAAATCATGGCTAACTTTATTCGTTTTGGTGATATAAAGTCTTTTTCAAATTTTGTCGAGTTGGCCATGCACTTTTAGCTTGCTTGGTATAAGAGATGTAAATAGAAAAGTTTCTGCTTTCTCTTATGCTTTCTAATATTTCAATTTTCGCTACCTCTTGTACACACGTCGACCTTAAAGTTTTTATTTTATTGTTTACATCTATTGGGTCAAAATTCTCGGTTGCCATTGCTTTTATTATTTGTATATATTATATTATTAGCCGCTTCACGGGCTTGTTTATTTTTATAGATTATCAACTAAGAATTTCACAGGCACTCTTCCTTCCTGAATAATAGTACAAACTATACTGTGGTATGTTTACCCATTTTGCGCATATTTTTAATAATTATATACCCTATACTTTAGAAAAAAAAGAAGAAGTACCTACTTATTTATTTACTAAAATCTAAACGCTGGAATCATAGCAAAAATCGTGAATACACAGGTTTAGTTAATATAATAGTGGGCGTGGGGGTAACCACTTGCCTTAGAAAATAGGAATGCTTTCTATTCACTGGAATAGAATTGTTACTAAAATCCAGTGCTAGATTTTAGTAGCTTGCTTAAGTCACTGGTATCGTGTAAACCCCCTTTATTAATAATACATACAATTGTTTCTTTCTTCTCTTGTTTACCCAATTACTAATAAGAAGATTAGGAACCAAGATTTGTATTTTAAAAGATTTATATTAAATTTAATTAAATAAAACCTAATATTTCTTAGAAATTTTAATTTTGTTTTGTTAATTTGTTTAAAAAAAAATTAAGTACCCTTAATAAACGATATTTACTTTTAAACTTTGTTTACTTTGGTATCTTGTTTGCTAATTTGCTTACTTACTTTAGAGAAGCAAAAATGTTCATTTAAATAAAAAATACATCTTTAATAATACCGGATGTAAAGGGAAAAATACAGAAAAGGCCTTAACTAGAAGTGCTGCGAGGACAGCTTATTTTTTTACTTTAGGTATTTAGTAAAATGCCTGATTAAAATTAAGCGTATTTAGGAATATTGTTTGCTTTAGGGTTTATTTTAAATACTGTACGACGTTTCCTTCTTAAATGTTTTAAAAATATTAAAGGTGTTTTTAAACATAAAATATTGGACATGACAATAAAATCCGTTGGCATTTTTTTTAATATCTAATAGTTTAAAAAATTATTTGACAATATTAATTGTACGTACATACGGGAAAATCACCATTTATTTTTTGAACGAATCAATTTAAAAAAGTAAAACTTCGAGATATGACATTGATGAATAAATACAATATTTTGGAGTAAAATTGACATATGAAAATCTCAAGATGGCGGCTGGGCGCCATCTTGGAAAAAATAAATAAATGGAAAGGGGGCTTGTGACACATTATTTTATAGCTCCTGACTGGTTCTTTATAATCCTAAAATATAAAGTTAATAACTTTACTTAATACAAAATGGCGGTACTTTAAAAATTACCTAAATACCTGATTTGGATGGCCATATTTCCAAAATTAATAAAGTTAAATGTACTTATTGGGGTATTTTATAAAAGCTCTGCTAAAGATCTTTTAATGATATTATAATATACAGGGTGCTTCATTAAAAATATATATACTTTTTACCATATATAATATTACCAGTATTACTATTAAAAAGATCTTTAAGAGCTTTTATAAAACACCACATTAGGTACATCTAACTTTATTAGTTTTGAAAATATATCCAGCTAAAACAGGTAATAAAGTATTATTTAAAGTACTGCCATTTTGTATTAGATAAAGATATTGACTTTATATTCTGGGGTTTTGAAGTACTCATCAGGAGCTTTAAAGTGATGTGCCATAAATTAATCATAAGTGTTACAGTCTCGCAACCATAAGAACCATGGATATGTTTTGCGTATCGGATTGGGCGGATTTCGTAACTGTAACCCTTACGATTTCGATCCCAATGTTAAAAAATTGCATGTAAAACATTGTGGTAAACTGGTCCGAAAAAAACTGGCGCGTTTGCCCAGTCCGACGCACGAAACATTTGACATTCACAGGCTGGGTTAAAACGCCGCTTCTATATGGCGGTATATTCGTGGTAGACTCGTCAAAAGGAACCCCTCTTAAAATATTTAAAAGGTGTTATTATTTTGAAGTCAATTACTGGCTCAAGGACTATTTGCTGGTAAAAAAAAACATATTGAAAATATGCAGACTTACATCCAATTGAAGAAAATAGTATATAGTGCAGCATACATCAAGAGTCCGGAAAATATGCTCTTCTCAAAAGTTGCACATATTATTTTTTTCTTTGATTAAATTTTTTTTTTTTTGTTTGTGTTAGGCAACATAAAATTATAAATTTTTAAATTAAAACATATAAACATTTTAATTATTTAATCTTGATACACTACGTTACTATGGTATAACATAACATTTCATATACTGCAAAGCATAAAAAAGGTGGGCGTTCAAAAAAAAGAGTAAAGTACCTGTATTTTTGCTAATATCAAAAATTGTTAGTTAGAAAAGATGTTTACAATTTAAAATTACTTTTAGTTATACAATTTTTTTTTACAAAAAAAAATAACTTTTATTTTTTTGCGATAAGAGTACAAAATACGTGTTTACATTTGTGCAATACATTTCATAATTATAAACCTTATAAGACAATTTGAAGTAAAGTTTTTAAATCTAGTTTTACCAAAATAAGAAGACTATACAATGCACTAATTCTTTCAAATTACAAAACTTAATTTTCTCAAATAAAGCAGAAGAAAAAACTCAAAAATACAAGTACTTTACTTCTAAGCAAAATTTACATTTTTGGCCAAACCTCGTAAACGATTATTGTATTTTAGATTTTGGACTATGAAAAACTAATAAAGAATAACATTTTTTTATAAAATTGATACGTAAAAAATTTCTCATATGGCGCCAACTTACGTAGACACACTAAAGATACAAAATTATTTTGTTTCTTTTAATCTACTAAGTAATTTACTAAAGTAAACTTAAAGTATACAAATCAAAAATATTTTTAAATTATTTAAATTAACTTTGTCAAGATTTAAAACGTAAACATAATCGGGATAGCTGTAAAACGTGATTTAGGAAATAAACGCAATTTCAGTATTTGTTAACTCGATATTTCCAGAATAATTACCGTTCTAAATTGAAAGGGTTTTAAGTTGATGATTAAATACGATATTACAATATGTAGTGATGAGGCAATTGAAAATTTAAAAACTTTTCGTTTTATAAAAGGCTTTAATTAAACGAGGACATACCTATTTTTAGATAATTAAATTGTTTAAAGTATGTTTGTTTAAATTTAATTTAAACTGTTTTTTCTTTAACTAAACATATTTATATTTTATGAAAAATTGTTACATTCTGACTAGATACAGTGTTAAATTAAATGAAAAAATTTAGTATTAAGTTAGTTACTGGTGCATTGCCAAAATGACTATAAGAAATCCCATATAAATGTTAATACTTTTAAATATTGGCTTCTTCATTGATTTTACAACAAAATTGTTTGTGACCATTTTAAAGACATTAATAAAATAAGCTTACACACCAAACTTTTTTTTAATTGCAAATTTAAATAAATTTAAGAAAAGCTTTTTGTAAAATCGTTCCATATCTGATGCATATCATCATAATTTAATTTATATAACAATAAATTACTTATAAAATGGTAATCGTTAATTAGAAAATTAACAAGACAAAAATTTATTTTAATTCTGTATATTTAATATATCACCTTAATTTAATATATATATAAAAAAATCTTTTAATGAAGAGGTTTAAAACAAATTTAAAAATGCCTAACTTCTCGTAATGAATATAAAAATACGAACTTTGTTGGATAATCGCCAAACTAAGTCTTATACTAAGTATTTTAAAACGTTTTAAAAACAATGTTTTGTGTACAGTGTACAGAATGCTTTAATTTGTACAATTACCTTAAGACCATTTTCACGGCAATTTTCATTTTAACCAAGCGTATAATGTACCAAAATTGGCTTTATCTTAATAAGCTCAGACCTTAAAATGAAGACTTAGCAAAATTTCATAAAACGTTTCATTTAATTAACCTTTATGAAATAGGCATAATTATAATAATGATTTAAAAAAAACAGTTTCTCTTTAACGTTACCATTTTTTGGTTAAATAGAAAAAAACATAATATGTACTTTTATTCATAGATAAGCATACTTAACCCAGAAGATTTTAATAACGAATAATTTTTAAAAATTATTTACTGATATCGCGTTTTTTTATATTTATTTAACACTTTGCATATTGGACAACAAATTCTAGTACCTAGAAGAGGTTAAATCAACGTGTGAATTCAAAAATATAAATATGTTTTTTAGGATATTTTAAGTGCACATATATTTAAGTATAATCTCAAAACATTAAAAATAAATTTATCATATAGTTTCGGAAATATACGTATAAATAATCAAAGAAAGAATGTTTCGGAAAATAATTTTAATTTTTTAAGCCACTTTAAAGCGTAAATTAAAAAAATAACAATTTTTTCTTGGGAAAGCCACTATTTTGTCAAAAATCTAAATTTTTACTATTCCTTTAATCATAAGCTGTATTCGTCTATCCTTAAAATACTTTTTTCTATCCTAGTGCGCAAAGAAGTTACTTTACGTTAGACAATATAATGGTTGTTAGGGCCACAAAAAATAAATACCAAATAAACATATTCTAATTTACAAAACACTTATAAAAAAATGTGGTTAGAGCTTTTTAAACTTAACTGCTTTTGCGTACAAAAAAATATCACTTTGCGCACCTATAACTATTTTTTGGGTTTTGAATTTTCAATAAAATTTGGACCTACGATATCTTACTCAACTTTTTACGAAAGTTATCCAGAAGATCAGTTACAGGAGTGGGAAAACTAAATATTTTACCAGAGAATCTTAAAAGACATTAAATTTTCTTTATTCCCATGTTTTTTGTGTAGTTTAATAATAAAATGTTTTTTTTAAAACACAAAAACGCGTTTTTTTGCTACAAGTGGATATAAAATTTTTAAATTGTTACGTAGCTAAAATCTATGCAATATTTATAGTTGAAAAAGTCACAAAACCAATTTGAATTATTTTGGTAACTGATTAATTATACATATATTATAAATTTTGGTTATCTGCAGTGCACTTTTATACAGTGAATTGTTTCAAATAACGTGCATAGAATATAGCCAGAATAAGAAAACGTAACGATTTAATTTTTAAATAATTAATGGTGCTTCGTGTCTTTTATAGGTCATGATAATCATAACACCATTTTACAAGTGAAATCCTGGCAACTTAATTTTAAAAGGTAACTTTAACCAATTAAGCCTCAAATTTTGTATACACATTTGGTTTGGATGACAATGCATAGTTACTTGTATGATATTAGTATAAATTTTACATGGCAAAATACTAAAGATATTTTAAATTTAATGTAGCAACTAAATTTTTGTTTTGCTTGTCCACAATACTGGGTTAGTAAAAAGTACTGCAACTCTTAAATATCATTAAAACCGGTAAAGCCACATTTACCAAATTTTGTATCTGGAACGTATTGGTCATGAAGAATTTAATTGTAATATTGGCACCGTTGCCAGATTTTTTCTGTTTTGTGCTACACGTATCTTCTTTGTTGTTTTTTAAATGATATTTCCCATTTATTTTCTTTGCATTAAATAGAGCAGACTAAATTTAAAATATAGTTTAATTTATTACAAATTAGACCACAAATTTTCAAAATTTCATTTTTAATAGCTGCTAAGATATAACAACACCAAATTTTAGGTTCGGATGCGCCTAAATATTTCTAAAGCCACTTTAGCTGCGTTTACAAATTCTGGTGTTTAAGGGTTTCCGTGGACGTAGAATTGAACAATGATACTGCCATTGTTGCCAGATTTTTCAGCTTTGCGCTACATGTAATATTTTGGTATATTAAATAAAGTGCCATATTTTCTCTTAAAACTGTTAATATCAGCGAATTATGTCACGACGCAATTTATTTAATATAAAGGCTTGTCGTCAGATTAACCTTTGTAGATAAACAAGTTTATTATATAAATATATCTTTTTTTAACTTAGTAAATACGGGTGCTTAAATCTTGTAACAAACTTTTTAATCATATTAATGTGTAATGACGTTATATGCTAATAGTAAAAGTTTTACTTTTAGGTTTACTAAATATATTTTTAAATAAATCACATAAATTTTTATCTTGTAAAAATATTAAGTTTAAAGACTTAACTTATATTTTTATAACGAACAAATTACGTAAGTCGTTTTAGTCGCGTAAAAACAATATTTCTGATTCTAAAAATATTTACATAAAATATGTAATAATAACTAAATTAAGAACACATGTTTCGTCGCGTGTTAACATGTGGATAAAAATAAAGTAAAACGAGCATACAAACACGTGAATAGATAAGGAAGGAATGTAAGTTTAAAAGAGTTTAATTATAATTTATATTTTTCCTCTTATTACTTTAAAATGTGTATAATGATAAAGTTTGCTTAAAAACAAACTTAACATAGGAGTTCGCATAAGTTTATAAATTGCTATAGGGCAAAAACAAGTTTTAATTGAAATAAATAATTATACCGTTGTGTACAAACTTAAAGTAGTTATTCTGGAAACTATGTAAAATAAATTTTGCATACAAGCTTAAATTGTTAATTTGTTAATAGAAAAGCAAGGATTATAATTTTCTAAATAAAATTTAATTTTATTCAGCACGAAAAGCACAATTTGTGAAGTTTATTTCTTATGTGAGACCCATTTACAACTTTAAAAATATAATATTTCTCCATTAAATTACAAAAAGATATTTATATCCAAACCATAATTTTGTATATTCTGTGTAGAACATAAAAATGAAATGTACTTACATAACTACATAAACCCCCTTAATCAACTAGTTAGGTGCCTTATTGTTTGTTATGTAAAAGAGTGTATTTTCCTAAGCTTAAAATTAAAAACTTAAAAACAACTTTTTTTTAATTTATGTTGCAAAATATCTTTTTGCATTTATTATTTAATAAACAGTAAAACAATTTTTTAAAATAAATGTAAATATAATAAAAATGCATAACTTAATGTATTTTCTAATACAAATTTAATATTAAATATTTTTATTTATTTATTTATTAATATATTTATTACGGGACATGTCCAATCTCTTAAAAAATATTATTATATACATTTTTAAAACTTCCTTAACATCAAATTAAATGATAAATTAAAAATAGAAAAATAGACCATGCATATTTTAATAAATTATGAAAAATAGGACATCGTGTGTATTATACACTTAAGACAATAATTTGGATATAGTTAAAAAAATAACCTTAATTAAAAAAAGAAAGTTTTATTTATTACAATTTAAAAGTTAATAGTGGTTTTATTAAAAAGAAGCATCATAAACGGTTATTATTATTATTATTATTATTATTATTAGTATTTAAAGCCAGCAAATTATTAAATAAACTTGGCTATAAAGAGGTTAGGATAGAATCAAAGCGGATAAAAAAATCTTTTTAGCATTGACCACCAAGAAATCAAACAGTAACAAATTTAGATGTCTTTATTTTTCTAAAACCTTATACTTCACAGAAAGATATTAACAATTATTTAAATTAAACTTTTGGGAAAACAAATCTTATGATTTTACCATTTGTTGGGGTAAAAGATGTTTTCGTAAATAAAACACATTATTATCACAATTTATGATATTATGATGAACATTAATGGAGCATAATTAGTAGGTTTTTCATTAATATGACTGGTAAAAAAATATCATCATTTATTTAAAATTTTCTTTTAGGTAGTTTCTATTTAAAAAACTATAGGAAATAGCAACATAAAAGGGCAAAAAAATAAAAATGATAATTTAAATACTAATGCATTTTTAATTATCAAAATACCCAATTACCACAAAAGAGAAAATTAAATAGTTTAAATTTAGCAAAATGAAATAAAGCGCCTTATCCAACTACTAAAATTTAAATGTCTTATCCTTTATTCAAACTTTAATTAAAGTGGTCTGTTGGTTATGCTAAACTTATTGTCTGCTTTAGATTTAAATATTTTTTAATTGGCCGAAAGCTAAAACAAAAAGATAAATTTGTGGGCTGTAATTATTCTTTACAGTTAGTGAATTTTTGCAATTTTTTTGAAGAAAAAATAATATTTTATATTTTAATGAGAAAAATTGTATTGTGTTTTTATGTGTTTTTTTTTAAGAAGATATTTAGTAACCTACTTTAAAATTAGTTTAAAATATTCTTGACAATACGTTTTAATAATAAATTTTACTTTAATTTCTATTTTGTTTATAAAGTTCTGAATATTTTTTATTTCCATGACATAAAATGTCTTTTGTCTTTTTAGGTTTGAGTCTCCTAAATGGACAAAAAAAACAAGGAACATTAAAAAGTTATTAAATTATTGGACCAAGATATAAATTTTAGGTTAACACGAATCGGAGTATCAGAAAATAAAGTTTTTGTAATATATTTTTTTAATACTGAATGCAGACGGTAAACGATTTAATTTTTTGGCTTATATGTTTGTCAAAAATAACATATTGTGTAACAAAGCAACCAAAACTTTATTTTATCTTCAATTCATTTGCTACAGTTTTGTACCTCTGGTAATTTGGATATTTTTGTGTTTCTTCGTGATATTCGACAAATACCAACCTCACACCTTTAATTATGCTTGTTAAACCGTTTTCCAATTTAAGTTTACATTTAACATGTCAAACAATTTTTATATTTGATAAACACATCAAACGAAACCATATACGATCAAATTTTCGTATTTAACAAACATGTTTGACAAAAGATTTGATCGTTTACCATTTATTAATGGGAAGAGATCAACGGATTTGGGTTTACAAAGCAAAATATTACGAGAACCATATACTGCAAGTGAATTACGAACCACAATATTTTTTCTTTGGTTTTCTGAAGATTGTTTAGCAATATTTTAAAGAATAGAAAGTGAGTAGGCATTAAGGCACTTTAGAAAAAGAACTGTAATTACAAAATAGCCCTACATTTAAAGAAAAGTAGTGTTAGCTACCATTGGCTAGAAACATCTGGCAGTTAACCGATTAATCGGTTCCAAGCCGGTTGGTTCTAAACTGATCAGTTTAAAACCGGTTAATCAGCAGGTTGGTCAGTCGGTTTGGTAAGGGTATGTGGTAACGTTTTTATTTACACAATGCCTCAATGCCTACGGGTTAATGTTTAGGAAGCAAAATACTTCGAAAATCATGTACCGTAACGCTTTTGTGATTAACCCTGTATTTATCAAAATACATTAAAATATAAAAGGTAATTCCTGGCTATACCAGGTGGTGCATGTAAATTTTAATACCTTTAAAAATTGGCTTCCCTGTTAATTTTACAACAAAATTGTAATAAGCCATTTAAATAATGTTGGTAATGTAAGCTGACACTTAATTTTGTTATTTCCTAATGAGCCAATTAAATGTTATTTAGAAAGATTTTTTTATAATCGTTGCATACCTGATACATATTCTTACGAATCCATTACTAATAAATAAAACATCTTGTCCATTTTTTAATGAACGTTTTACTTTCAAATATTTAATTGTTTTTATTAATTACTGGTGTGTTCATTACGGTATTTATCAGGTATGCAAATGTTTCTTTAACAAATTTAAATTTGCTTATTAGAAAATAAAGAAATTTAGGGTGTAAGATTATCTTATCAACGCCTTTAAAATAGTCTAATACAATTTTGTTGTAAAATCAATATAACAATGGCACCCTGTGAGTAGTTATAAAGTGTGTACTTTTGTTCTTAAAACTAAAGATGTAAGTAACATACAATAAAAAAATGTTGTTGTAAAAAATATTTTTTTGTTTTACTAAACCAAAAATATGGTAATTTTTATAAAGACAATTTACAAAAGACAGCATAATTTTCTTCCGCTAGAAACAGAAAAAATGTTACGAGACTTGGACAAGTTTCTTTGGAAAAAAATGGATTCTGTGATTCAGTGTCATTATTTGGGTTAAAACCCTTTTTCGCTCTTCAAAATTATTTTAACTACAAAATCATTTTAAATATAAAATATTTTGGTTTAAGAAGTGGTGGCTTTTTACATTTTCTCACAAAATCTCACGTAAGATTTGGGGGATTGTAATGGGGGAGTTAAAGCAAATATCACCAGAGGAGGAAGGGTCAAAAAATAAAAACAAAAACACCTCACATAACTTATGGATATCCCCTAAATGCTCATTAAGTTAAGACATAAAAACTGCTTTAGTTTTTTTTTAAGAAACAAAGACTCTATTTTTTTTTACTACATAACTTTTTTAAACTTCTTAAGACAAAATGAATATACAATTTATGCGACTTACACCTACATTATTATTTAAAGCATAGCTCGTACATAACTCAAGAGAACTTGTGACTTAGCAGTTACATGGTTATTCACTTCAAATGATAGATCTATGTATTACAGTTCAAGTTAATGTGTGCTCCCATGAAAGCTTGGTAGATTTATATCTTCATTGCCTATGTCACACATAAAGTTAGATACTGTCTTTTGGTTTTAGGGTTATACGAACTGTTTCAAGCTCTGAACAAATAATACATCTAGGCAAAAATATATTTAAATTAAAGCTAAATACGAATTAAAGAGAAATTCAAAAGTGTTTTTAACCAAATTAAAAATACATTTTTTTATAAATGTTTATTAAAAAAAGGTTATCAAGCTTTTCTTCTTATTAAAAATAATTTCCGAAAAGTCAACGATAATCCTTTTTTTATCTTTTGACATCCCACGAAGGCATAAGCCTAAATACTGTACCGTGGGTGTCGGGCTATTGGATGTTTCACTCATCGTTCCCCTGTTCCGTCAACGTTGTCCAAGTACTGAAACATGGAGTTATGCATTTCACAGCACCTTTTAGACAACACGGTAGTGCCACCACGATCGTTATTGTTAAATAACCACTACATAAATATGTCTTCCCCGCTGGGAATCGATCGAACCGGCGACTTCTGACTTTGAAGATCAAACCGCTGTCCACTGCGTCACGGGGGTGATGATAATACTTGAGGAAATAATAAGACAACTGATAAGCATCCAAAAAACAAAAACATACTTTGGTAAGAAGCGTTAATTTTCAAAATATTGGCACTTGAAATTGGTTAAAATCGTCACACCTAAAAGATTAGTATTTTTTAATTTTAATTGTAGTAAATAGAGCAATATTGAACTAAGAGTTATCTCCGAAAAATCTTTAGTGTGTCCATGGATGGACTTACATATACCTGAAGCTTTTTTATATTTAATATTTAAAAAAAAGTTATTTTTATGAAAACTTAAGCTCTATCTGCAATAGCAGAAGCGTTTATAAGAATCATCATATGAGATACAGGGTGTTTTAAATGTATGAATATCTCGAAATCAATTGATTTTTTACTGAGGTCATTTAATGTTTTTTTTATGCTTATAAGTTGCTTTATTAGCCCTTTAAATATTATCGTTGACTTTTCGGACACCCTGTATTTTTTTTCTTAAACTGATAGAGCAATAAAATTCGATTAAAATATTACTTTTATATTTTTTTTGCATACTCCTACACTTTTTAAACTTGTAAAGGGGTTAAAGTAATCATACTTTTTTATTCTTGTTTACTAAATTTACGGAAAAATTTACAAAATGACTTTAAAAGATATAAACGTGGTTTATTAAGTACCTTCTTTATCTCCGGTACTTTTTTTTAATAAACTTACCAAATTAAAGTAACAATATAAAATGTTAAGCATAACGTATCGACACTGAAAAATGAGTTTTAGAAAAATGTTCTATAAACTGTCAGCTGTGAAACAAGTTTGTTAAATTGCTTTATTTGACATAACTAAGTAGTTTTTAGTTGGTACTTTTTTATTAATTTAAAAATAAAAAATATATATTTTTAAATTTATTATTAGGTTTTGATTTTACTTTTACCAAAGTAAACTTTATTTTTTAGTATAAACTTCCTCTATCCTTTTTTTTTTTTTTGTTGGAATTAACATTTTCATTTAAAATCAAACCCTTAAAGCCACAAGTTTGAAAAGTCTAAAGCAATACGTTCATAGTTGCTCTGGGACAAACTTGTATGTCTTTAGAAATGTTACGATGTATTTACCAAACTAACATCAATACTTCCTTTGGATATTTGCTAAAGTTGACCGTTGTTTTTCAAAAGGGATTTTTTAAAATTGAAAATTTTATTCTGGGTCTTTGTCTATTTTTTTTTATTTGTTTGATATTGGTATTAATTATTTTGTGTATCTCTTAAACAACAGTTAAAAGTAAATAAAAAATAATTATTTAAAACAATATACAGATAAGCTGGCTTTAAACTTTTAAGAAATAAAAGCCTGCCCTTTAATTTAAATTTTAGCTGTGCAGTTCTTTTACGCAGTACGAAACTTTAACTTTTGTTTACACTAAGTAATTTTATTTATAAATAATTCATAAGTACATTCAAATGCATCAGCATCCAGGTTCTCAACAAGTTTTATATACCTAACCATAAGATAATTTTAATAAACTTTGTAATAATTTTAAGTGTTCTAGGAAATCTAAATTTATAAATTTTAAATTTAAATTTTAAATAATAACTAACCGAACTTGATTTCCTACCTAGTCATTTATTTGTTAATTCATTTACAACAGTCTTTACAATTTACAACTTGATATTATACAGTAATTAACCAAATATTAACAGGATTAAATAAAAAATATATTTAAAATTATTGAATTTTTGTTTAAATTTTGTTTTTTATTTCCCATTATTTAGGTGTGCAATTAAAAATTTTTTTACTCCCATCGCTTTAATTTTAAATTTTGACATAAAATTCAATTCTTAACAGCATTTACTTATACAATTTTGTTTAAAAATAAAAGTAGCAATTATTATGACTCTGTATATTACCAATTGAAGTAATTTTTTTTATTTATTAGTTTTGGACCATGTAACCAGTTTTTTTAAAATTTAGTTGTAAAGTTTACAAACTTTTGGTCCACTTGTCCTCTTGTACCACCTAGCCTGGGACACAATGTAAAAAAATATTTAATGTTGGAATTTATTTTTCGAAAAAATATATAAGTTAATTTAATAATTTATTTTCAGGTAAATGGTACATGGGCACTACCAGGATTTGTCTGTGACTTTTACATCGCAATGGATGTAACCTGCTCAACGTCTTCAATATTTAATTTAGTAGCAATATCCATAGATAGGTAAGTATCTTTTTTTTATTGATTAATGATTTTAATTATTTTTTTATGTAGTGCCCTCTTTATTTTTTTATTAGAGTGACCGGACATCCTGCTCGCTCTATGAGCTTGATAATGTGCATATTTTAGGTAAAATAATGTTTTCTTGGTGCAAAGCTTTGGGACGCTGGCGAGTATAGACCGTAAGCCTGATGCAAAATTTTGTCAGTTATTTCCTCTCAGTCCATAACTTGTAAAATGCCGTAAGAGGGTTGTACAAGAATCGTTGTGAGCGTCAGCTGCGTCTCGGATGGTGGAATTGTACAGGGTGCTCCAGAAAATAGATCAATATTAATTATTTTTTTTATAGAACACCCTATATAATTATTTCTGATTGTAGGACTAAAAATAATGTAAGTTTTATTAGCGAACCTTATACCAAAACTGAAGGGTTTTTAAGATATTTGGGATTTTTAAAATAATTATGACAACAACAAAATTTTATTATATTTTATCTTGCTTAGGCCTAACTTTTTATATTATGTTAGATTGTTAGAAAATTAGGTGTACAATCACCCACAGTTATCTTTTAACTAAAAATTGTTCAGCCTCTCCAGTAACTAATATATATTATTATATTAATTTCTGGACACCCTGTATAATTTTTAGTCAAAAATTAAAAGTAGGTGATGCCACAGTTATTATTCTAGCAATCTAACATATTATACATAGTCAGGCGTAAGTAAGGTAAAATATATTAAAATTTTGTTTTTGTAAAGACTTTTTTAAAAATCCCAAATATCTTAAAAACCTTACATTTTTGGTATAGGTATCGCTGATAAAATTTACGTTATTTTTATTCCTATAATTCAAAACTGAACTAATATACAAGGTGTTCCATTAAAAAAAACACAAGTTTAATATGAATTTTCTCTTTGGAGCACCCTGTATAATACCACCATCGGCGCCGCAGCTGACGCTCACAACAATTTATGTACAACCCTCTTAAAGTATTTTACGAGTTATGGACCAAGAGAAAATTGGTCACGAAAATCTGTCGCTGGCTCACGGACCATTGTTAGGTGCAAATTGAACCCAGCCCACGCAAAGCACACGCGCAGCCCACGCATGCATAACTTTGTAAAACATGCTTTTAAATAGAGTGGCGCATAATGGACCCAGCCCAGAGCTATCCCATTCGGCTGCCAGCCAGGCGTGGATAGGTTTGTGTTCGCCGCACAGATTTCGTGGGCCATGTGCAGCATGGGTTTGTTTTAAAATCTGAGATATGGTTGATCCCGAACGTTTAATCGAACTTTTGCTTTATGATTTAAGTCCAGATTACATAAGGATAAAGTTAAAGGATCAAATATTGGATTATAAATCCAAAAGAGTGCCGGATTTAAGCATAGGCAACATAGGTGCCACCACAATGGGGCCTACACTACATCACAAAAAAAAGAAAAGGAATTAGAAGGAAAAAATATTTTAAGAAAGTTGGTCGTTAAATGGAAGTGGGGACCTTTTTTGGTCTTCAAACTTTTTTTGGGGCTGTATATGAAAATATTTGGAGAAAAGTTGTCCTTTTGTAGTGAGAAATTTATTTTATTTCTTTTTACTGCCTATAGACCGCCGAAGCCTAAATCCGGCGATGATCCAGAAGGATTTCACCAAGCGACGCCATGCTGCGAAGTACTAACGTGGGTGAGTATTGGGTCCAATATGCGGTAAACTGATCAAAAAGTGGACGTAAGAAGGATGGGTTGAGCGTGGGCTACTAATGTGCTGTGCGTGGGCTAAGTTCAATTTGCGGCGGGCCTTAGTGTCGCTGACACCGCCAGTTCACCCGCTGCTTCGTTTCCTTTGAAACTAGTGTGTTCTGGTACCCATACTGTTGACCGTATTGGACTTTTCTAATGTATTAAAAGTCTCCATACAGTCTCTACTAGCTTAAACTCAATTGTTACTACCCAGGTGAGACATAGTAGGTAGAAGCCTTAGTAGATGGTCTATCGAACCACGTCCTTCAGAAAAGTTAAGAAATGAAATTTATGTTGAATGAGACGAAATTCTCCAAGAGGACATCGATAATTTAATTAGACGCAGACCTAGATGCACTGCTAATAGTGTAAATTTGCCCAGTGGTTATACCCAATAATAACATTTAAGGAAGTTCCCTTGTGTTGTTTTACGCCATTGTTCATGTTTATGGCATATATTATTTTATATTAAACAGCATCATTTGTTGTAGTATATTTAAATTTATCATTACGGCTATTACAACTTTAAAAAAGGTTTTTATGTTAAATGTAGCTGAAAAGTCATAATTTTTAAACAATTCTTACAATGCAGCTACTTCAATTTTAAAATAAATTGCAATCTTTGTATAGGTACTCTAACATAAAGTATTCTTTATGACAAAAGTTAGAAAACTTTTAAAGAATGTCTAAAAAACCCTTTATAACAAGAAACAAACATTTCAAAGTATCCTCCATGGAGCCTTAAGAAAAGAAACGATAAAATATTCATGTCACGAAAAAATATGCATTTCATTGTTAAAGAAGCAAATATTTAAAAATTGCCTTAGACAAGGATTTTTTATTTAATTATAAAGTTTCAAGTTTCATTACTTACGCGTCGAAGACAGAGGTTTAAAATATTTAATTGAATGTTTTTTTTCAACGACCATGCTAGAAACCTTAATGCACTTGGAATATTTTTTTGTGCAAGCAGTATAGGTATTAACAAAAGTATTTAGACAGGGTGTCCATTGTATATCACGCTCCTTTAGGGGTTATTAACAGTCAATGTTAATATAAAAACGCATTTTTTAACGACAGCCAGAGTACCAATAATATTTGGGAAGGTAAATAACCTCATACTAGTACTTCTGTTTATAGGTAAAGGGCTTCTCAGTAAGTCGGAATTATACAGTTAGATATGTTTTTTCTTTAATGTATTTAAGCATTTTTAACAAATGTGACAAGCTTTACATTTTGCTTGGACCGTCTGATTCCTTTATTATTATATATATTTTTTTAATGGTATACCTTATTTATATTGATATCTAAAATGGTTTTTTATAAAATCGCCTTTAAAATACAGACATACCAGCATTTTATATGTGATACAAATTGTATTTATTAAAGAAAATCATCAAAATATGTTAAAATAATAAAACCGGTGTTTGTGGACCTCTTGAACTTTATATAAAAAAATTAAAACTTGCTTTTTTGCTGATTTTTTCTTATTTTAAAAGTTTTTATAAATATATTTTTTTTACGAATTTAGTATATATTAGAGTGCAAATAAATACACTGTATTTATACATTTCAATTAGGTTACTTAACATTAAGATTTTTTTCTAAATCAAACAAGTCTTAATATGTCGGGGTTCAAAGCCATTAAGATTATAAACAAAAATTAAAAAATTAAACAATTTTCTAGGTCGACTGTGTTGAACTGTACAACACAATTTGAAAAAGGATAGTAAAATCCTGACTCCCAAAATACTGAATGTAAGGTAGTAAAAGTGAAGTCAAGAATAAAGTTTATAGTTTGAGTTAAGTCCGTACGGGCTACCCCTAGTGGGGGTATGCCCGTACAAAATTTAATTATAGTTAAGTTAGTTTCGGTAGTCTAATAGTACAAAAGATTTTTTTGTCCGCCGGTCTTATGGTCCCAAAAGTTAGTTCCATATGGTACATTTGCCCCAGTGACGTAAAAGTGGCCCTATATGTTTATTTAAAAGTCCAACGTCACAATACCTTTTTGTTTAAAAAAAACGTAAAGGAATAAAACCGTCAAGGCAGATTGTTAAATTTGTTGCATTTGTCAAAAATGCATTTGTAAAATGAAAGAAAAATCGTCTTACCCCGTAAAATTCACTAAACAGCCGTTTACCTGTAAAAAGAAGCATTAATAGTGTACCGTTATTTTGTTGCCCAAATATCATTGGTACTTTGGCAAATTTTCAAAAGTTATAATTTAAATTTGTGTTTTTTATTCCAACCTTGAAGGTTAATAACTTCTTAATGAAAAGCGATAGAACTTTTTCTCATATAAGGTACTAACATTATTTTTGCTTACTCAATCACATTTTTTCAAACATCCTGTATATTGAAAAATAAATTATTTCTTTGTTGTCTTAGGGTTGGCCTTTGCAAAACACCTTTTTCCTACATTAGTATTTTACAGCCACAAAGTCACATTTTAATATCTATTAAGTAATTGTTATCAAAGCCTGATAGGATTTCCCTAAAAATGTTTATTTTATTTTGCTATTTATTTTTTTAATAAACCTTATAGTATCATTATCTTTAAGGTTAGGAATTAGTAAAACTTTTTAAGTACGGGCTTTTGATTCTATATTTAGTTTTTTTAAATAGTTTCTTGCTACGCTTTTATAAGAATCCTGCCTATTTTTAAAAATTAAAGTATATTTTTTGGATTAAATTATTTGATTTTTGCTTCTAACCTTGGGTTTAGTTTAAAAATAAAATAGTGTTTACAAAATGAAAGAGGCAATTAACAGTAAAATGAGTTTAAGCAGTTTAATTTAATTAGGTTGTTTATCAAATAACCTTCAGTTTATTAAATTAATTAAGGAAAATTTTAAGGCTTATTTCATAATTAAAAAATACGATCTTTCCAAATACATTTTTTTTTATTTTCATACCTTTATAATATACAGAATTATACAGCTATTTACTAAATAAAATGTATACAGGGTGTACCAACTCTCTTTATACACAAAACAACTTCTTCCTTGTACAAGATACAAAAAAACTTTAAATAAAAAAAAAATATTGATAAACTTTTTTAGATATCCACAGCATGTCAGTATACTAATTAACGCTAAAAACATTTTTTTTAATAATTTTGTCAGTGTCAGTCACTGAACTAATACATTAATTTTAGGCGTTCAACCAATTATAACCGTGGTAATAATTGGTGACAACTTTGACGTATATTACATTGTTTAAACGTCAACATAACCGATTGGCAAATACCGTTTTTGAATTGGTACTTCGCCTTACATACTAACTTGCGCTAAATACCAGCAGTACGTCAATTACCGCTGGTTTTAAGGTCAAGTAAGTAAAAAATATATAGTCTAAATAAAATTAAACTTATTTTTTACAAAAAAATTTACAAGAGAAAGTTATTTATTACATGTAATCATATTATTTGTCACTGTAACACTGACAGAATTATTTAAAGATAATTAGAGTTCAAATATTTTTTGTGTCTTCACTTTGTACCGTTAATGTGTATCTTACCAGGTGTCCAAATATCTATTAGGCAAGTCATAACTTCTACAGCAGGGATGACGAACCTTTTTGTATCAACGTGCTATTGGTTCGCCGTCTCTGTTCTAGCGTGTTGGACATATTAAAATGAGACTTGATATAAGTATATGGTATGGAAAGTGGATGGATTTCGCATATTTCTTACTTTTTGTTTACTTACAGTTTCACCGAAAATAACTTCAATTTTTAATTTTTAAATGGAACAACCTGTACAGGGTGTCTCACCGGGAACTGCCGCGATCGATTTTTCAAAAAGTAGGCTTTGTAAAATTTTGAAAACTTGGTAACATTATAAAGTTAGTAGGGGACATACAACTAAAATATTTTAACAGCTCTACCACATTCGGTTATACTGAAAGTTAATGTCAACTTCCATATTTTAAACAAAACACCCTATATATTATTTATTTTTTAGATTCTGCGTAAAATTCTAAACATAATTTATGTATAATGTTCTATACCTAAGTCCAACCGTTTTAACTTATTTTAAATTTTATATCAAAAATGACGTTTCAAGCCATTTCATAACCATCAGTCAACCTCAATAATATAGGTTGAGGTTGGGTTCCTTGTACAGTTTTACAATAAATAAAAACTAAGTGGTCAAAAAAAAACCGGCAAAATTTATAACGACAAAAACCTTAAAGGTCAATTTTTTTCCAATATTTAAGGGAATCAAAATTTACGTGGAATTTCCTATGGCCAGTCTGACGATTCACTACCCGATATAGCAAGAAAGGGGTGAAATATAAGCAAATAAACTGCAATGCAAACATGATTACGTGATCAACCCCTCCTTAAACAACCAATTAATTTACCAAGAAATTTATAAAAATCAGCTTACAGGCTATTATGTACTTTAAAAAGAACTACAACGTTAAAGGGGTTTTATTATTTTATATGGTCAATGGACCCTCAACCATTAAAAATCGTGGAGTGCTACCATTTGAAGGGGTGCGTTTTTGGAGAACGGGGTAAAAACAGCCTCTTTTCAGTTTTTTGAGGTTAGGTCGAAATTGGCACACTTTTTCCAGGTAGCAGTCGACAGAAAAGTTAGAAAAGTTGTAGGAAATTAAATTCTTCATCAAATAACGCTTGTTGAATTAAAAAAAAAAGTTATTTTTGACAAAAATACGCTTATAAAACGAACCAAAGAAATAAGCGGAAAATCGCGTTTTTATATATTTTTGTATTTTGCCCTAAAGCTTTTTTCCATGGGGGTTTAGGTATAAGCATTGGTTTATAAAAAGAAAACTTTCGTCCTTTCTTTACAAAATGACTTTAAGTAGAAATCTTTATTGTTTACAGTGTTCGAGAAGGATTTTTATAATTTGTCACTCCCACTATTTTTCGGCAGTTTTACCTATTTTTCACAAACAATGCTATGTATTTATTTTCTACGGAGTTTTAGGTATAGGCAATGGTATACTCAGTTGAAAGAGAAAACAATTACCTTTAAAATGGCCTATACTACAAGGCTCTAGGACTATATATAAGTAAGATAAGGTTCTTCAAGTGTTTCTACTTTTAACGATATCTAATCTTTTTAATTTCTCGTTATAACTTTTTTTCTTCTACATTTATGTAGATATGATGAAAACTAAAAAATAAGCTTATTTCCTTATATTTAAAATGGTGTATTGTAAAAATTCTTAGGTTAATTTTAGGCAAAATATGGTGAGTCAAAGTGTCATACTGCAACGATTTTTGTTAATTTTTACGTAATTTTTTTAATTTTTCGTTATACCGTTTTTTTGTGTATTTGTGTATATATGTTGCTAAATAAAAATAAAATCATATTTGTCAACCCAATTTAGTTGCAGTTTAAAAATTTTAGATGTCAACATCTATTTCTTCCTCATGCTTTACTATCTTCTTCCAAAAGCTAAGTTTTATTAGAGTTCTAGCAATTGATAACTAAGCACACATTGCAGAAAATGGAAAAATTTATACCTAACTTTCTGCAGCCACAGTTTCTTGTACATTCTTCCTGACTTTGACAGGCTATTTTTTCAAGAAAAACTTGTGGCGTAGGAGCTTTGATAGTAAATATTGGAATTAATCCATATCTTGAATTTTTAACTTATATGTGACTAAAAAATGGTTACCTTGGCTAAAGAGTCATATTTAGAAATGGGGGTTGTCGAAATCATATACAAATTATCGGATTTATGCACATTTAAACGACTGCCTGGGTAATTAAGGTGTGTAATGTGCGTGGGTAATAGCCGTGGGTAATAAGCTCTACCTACCTAATACCTTTTTAAAATAATATGATTATTGTATACAATATTAAACCGTCGTAGAAAAAAAAATTAAAAAATTTACGTAAGAATTAACAAAAATCGTTCCAGTATGACACTTTGACTAACCATATTTTGCTTAAAATTACCCCCAGCATTTTTAACAATACACCATTTTAGAGATAAGGAAATAGGCTTTCATTTTTATTTTTTATCAAATCTACATAAATGTAAAAGAAAAAAAGTTATAACGAAAAATTAAAAAGATAGGTTAGATATCGTTGAAAGTAGAAAAACTTGAAGAAGCATATTCTACCTTTATATAGTCTTGGAACCTTGTACTATAGATCACTTTAAAGGTAATTGTTTTCTCTTTCAACTGAGTATATTATCGCCTATACCTAAAACACCCAAAACTTCGTAGAAAAGAATTACAGAACATGGTTTGCGAAAAAATAGATAAAATTGCTGAAAAATGGTGTGAGTGACAAACTTTAAAAAAAAAACGTTTCTCGAACACCATAAACACTAAGAACTTCTACTTAGCGTCATTTTGTAAAGGAAGAATGGAAGTTCTTTTTCTATGCCTGTACCTCAACCCCCGGGGAAAAGTTATAGGGCAAAATACAAAAAAAAATACAAACTTTTTTTGCTTCGTTTTTTGAGCATATTTTTGTCAAAACTAACTTTTTGTTTTAATTTGTCAAGCGTTATTCGATGGATAATTTAATTTTCTACCTGTTGACTATCACCCAGAAAAAATGCGTGGTTGTCGACCTAACCTCAAAAAACTGAAAAGGGGATGTTTTAACCCCGTTCAAAAAAACGCATCCCTCAAAATGGTAACACTCCATGGTTTTTATATATAATAATTGGGGCTTCATTGACCATATAAAATAATAAACCTTTTTTAACGTTGTAGTTTCCTTTTACCCTATTTTTTGTATGTACATAATCAATAGCCTACAAAATAAATAAAATATATATAATACCTGTTAAAGTAAATATAATTTATAGCCGTTTAACATCTAATAAGGATTTTATGCAAAATCAATACAGTGCAGCCGATGCCTAAAATGACATTACCCTACGTTAGTTTAAACTTTTAAAGTCGTTGGAAAATCTTCGCCGGATTTAAAACGGCACTTACATTAAGTGGAATTTCTAGTGACGTTCTTTAATGGTCCGTAAATCACTTTTTTATAAAAAGAATATCTTACATATACCGGTAATGTCCTACTATTTGTATTTTATTTTTTAAGAATGACTCCTGGATGCTAGTCCCCAGATATATCCATTAAAACCTGAGAAAAACGTAAAAACTTACACTTCCTTAATTTTTAATTTTTACCTAAAAAAAATTACCAGTGTATAAACATGGGCTTTTCGGGTAATGTTCGTTTATTCCCAAGTTAGTGGATGGTGCAAAAGCTTGATTTCAATCCATTTTGGAGTTACAAGGTTGGCGAATTAGGGTAACGATATCTGGTTTTAAATGCCAATTAGTTAATTGAAAATAGTGGCGGCGGCAGAGGTTGGCGCGGTTGGGCAAGCGCCCAACCTAAATTGCTCTCGCCCAACCTGCTAATTAAGCAAAAACCACAAACACGCAAAAAAAATATTTCTATTTCATAAACCATTAATTTAATTTAAATTGAAGTAATCCAAAAATGATCCAAATCACGATTGCCAGGCCCCAGATATATCTATTAGAACCTGAGAAAAACGTAAAAACTCACACTTCCATAATTTTTAATTTTTACCTAAAAAAATTAACCAGTGTATAAACTTCACTTATTGAAGGAATTCTCCCAAAATAGTTTTAATATTTTTAAATTAAATAATTCTATAGCACAAATCTCCATAATCGAAAAATGTACAGAAAATAAGAAATACTTTTGATTTAGCCTATAATTTAAAATGATAAATGCTTAATTAATTATTACCTAAAGGTTTTTATCTTATGGCTAAAGGCATAGGCTTTTCGGGTAACGTTCGTTTATTTCCAAGTTAGTGGATGGTGTAAAAGCTTGATTTCAATCCATTCTGGAGTTACAAGGTTGGCGAATTAGGGTAACGAGATCTGGTTTTAAATGCCAATTAGTTTGTTGACAACAGTGGCGGCAGCAGGGTGGGCGCGGTTGGGCGAGCGCCCAACCTAAATTGCTCTCACCCAACCTGCTAATTAAGCAAGAACCAAAAAACGCAAAACTACATATCCAAATTCCATAAACCATTTATTTAATTTAAATTTAAGTTATTCAAAAATGATCCAAATCACGGAGTTATGGAATAAATGATCTATAGTCGCAAAATTAAATTATAGCTGTATTTTACGCTATGTTATTAGAAACAGATTTTAGTGTAAAATTTAATAGAATACTCTATCGGAATGTTTGAAAAATTTTAAATTTTCTACCAGTTATGTGTATTTAAATTTTAAATTACGAAATGTCTGTCATTTATTTAAGGAAATAGGTTATGCCACCAAAGGCGAAAGTATATTAGGTTATTTTTTGTTTTCCACTGCCTACTAAGCAAACAATTTTTTTGAAAACTGTTTTTCTTATCTCAAAAATGCAAGAAAACAAATATTTGGATTTTTCTGTGGCTTTTATGCTAGCGTAGTTTTACATTTAAAAAATTGATTGTACACATAAAATTTTTTTGGTCATCGTCAGGCTTTACCTCCATTAATACCGCCTATGCTGAAAGAATTTTTAAGAAATTGATGTTGCTTAGTGTAAAATTAAGTTTTTACCTTTTTAGACAAACAGTAAATTTTAATTTTTAAACTGATAGGGATGTGCAAATTTTTATGAGCCACAATTTAAAATATTTCTTTTTTTTACCCAACTTTCAATCTTTGTAGGACCTTAAAAATATGTTTAAAGAATTTTATGACGCCCTGTATCTATTTAATTCGATATTGCACATGCACATTCAAATTTTTCTGCCGGGTATCGCCTAACTTTAAAGAAAAGCTAGCGCCGCCACTGGTTAACTATCTACCTAATAAACCTATTTTGAAACAAAATCTACTTAAAAAATGGCACTGACTGTACGACCCCTGGCGGCATTGCTCAATTGTAAGAAGAAAACCATCGTCCTGAAAATCCAAATAAATTTGTTATAACTGGCGGTTTTTACCTATTTTATTGATAGATGCCACCGTACGGCAGCTATGCCTATAAAAACTATTAAAAATTAAGTATTTTAGCGGAAAGAATAAAACTACGAAACTTTAAATTTGCAGGAAAAGGGAGAAAAGTTACAAGGTAAAGGAGATTGTTAATAAAAGTTCAAAACAAGAAAATTGCCGTTTTATTACCCTTTTAGATGACAATATAGGGAATATTTAATCACCATTGACCATAATTCAAAGAGGTAGACCAAAAGGTCGAGGTATTATCATAAATGGATTAGGTGCAAAAGAGAAAAAACAATTAATATAATAAAATAAATTTTACTTTATTACACCATTTTATGTATGTAGATTCATTTCTAATCTGGTATTACCTACGTACTTTTTTTTATTTTTATATCGTGTAAAACAAATAAATATATTGTTATGGTTATTATTTCTTTAATATCCGTATTTGTCATTAAAATTATATTTTCTTTTAAAATATGCAGGACACGACAAAAATTATATTTCTAAAAATCCCACTTTTAATAAATATATTATAATTTTTATAACAAATACGAATATTTAAAAATCAATCCCATTAACAACATTTATATCTGTTTTATATAATATAAAATAAAAACACTTACGAGGTAAGTGAGTAAGTAATACGAAAAAATTAAACTTACATTTATAACATTGTGTAATAAAATAAATTTTATTTATCATATTTATTATTATTTCTTTGTTTTTGCACTTAACCCAATTATGGTATTACCTCGACCTTTGGTCAACCTTTTTGCCTTATTGTCAATGTTAATTTAACATTCCCTTTATTTTTATCTGTATGGCTAAAAAAGGTCATATTATTTTATCCTTTTCAAAAATGTCCTTTACCTTGTAACTTTTTTCTTTATTTTTCTGCAGATTTAATTTTATTTTACCCTTAATACATACATAATTTATTTAGTAATACTTTAGTTTTGGTTCTCTAAAATGTTTTTTTCCTTTCGCCAAAATACTCCTGGCTTCTTTTGTTTAAAAAGATACATTTTCCTTTTTAATACCCAGCTTTGACAAAATCTTTTATATATCATGTATCAATTTAAACGTGTCTCCTAGTTAAATTTTTGTTTATTGATCAATAAAAAATAAAATAGTTAACAATAAAATCACTAGTATTTGAGAAATGCCGCCAGCGGTTGTTTAAGGTACGCGTACATTTATCGGCATCGGACGGACGGTAGGCGACGGATGTTCTATCAGGGTATCGCACATTATGCCGTCGGTATTGCCGAAAAAATTTAAATAAAAGTCAATTGTCAAAAGTTGTTAGTTGCGAATGTCACTTTGAGCGATGTGTTTTGGAAGAAGAAAATATTCAAAAGGGAAAAAAGCAGATCATTACAAATACCAATACTATAATACCGATTATCTAAATTATACAGTCCTTGTAGTTTTAAACCCCCGAAAACTAATTATGACTAAAATCATACTATTGATACTGCAGGCAAGGTCTATTCCCATTTAAGAGTTTTTACCTATGACTATGAGTCGTCACCCATTAGCTGATCACTGGGGTTCTTTAAACAACACGGGTAAAACCCAAGTCCCTACATAGTTGAATAAGAATCATGTCTTTTGGTGGTACCCTCAAAAAACCAAGAATGGGAATTTTTGGCGAAAAAGCTTTACCCATAAAAATAAGAACCGCCTTTTAAGCTCATCAGAGTTTTTAAGGCTTAAACGGCCTGTCTCGTGGCTTACTTAAAAAAGGCACCCCTGAGTCTATATTAGTTTTAGCACGAATATCTAATAAATATTTTGGTAAAAATATACTTCAAAATATAAAAACTGCACTAGGTTTAAATGGATTTTGTGCTGTCTTTTTAAAGTTAAAAGACGTTTAAAATTTTATTATATTTACGGGCTTTTAGTTTATATTTATTATTTTCCAATGCCTTAATTCCTAAAAATGTCCATACAAAATTACGTTACGTATCTTGGTACACATAACCTATACCTAAACTTTTTTGCAGCGTTTACTGTATATCTTGTAATACCAATTAGACTTAAATTGCTATAAAAATACTATACTGCATGCCGCAGCTTAACATAATTGTTGAAATAAATAGCAAGGATTTTAAATAATAGGGACAAAATTAATTTAGTTTGGTGACTATTGGATAAGAGTTTCTAAAATATTACATGGAGTTATTACTGAATAAAAAGTGTTTGTTTTTGTACATGGGACAAACATTATGGAACGTAGCGCTGTCGGTATCGTCCGGATTTTTATTCAATAGCTTTATTCTCGCGGCATTTTTAAAATCCGATCCGTACCGTCCGGACCTATGTGCTCCATTTAAATTCATTGGGAGTATTTTTCCGTTCCGTACCGTCCATCCGATGCCGACGTATTAGTATGTGTGCGTTCCTTTAGACAGTGTAATTGAAAAAAATAGTTCCTATGTTTTTCTCTCACCATATGGTTTTTGGTCAATTGGGTGTTGTAAGTTTTCATAGTTATTATTTGACATATTCTTTTTCTTATAAAATTATATCAATTTTTCGCTGTTCTAAAACTTGCTGCAAGTGCTTTACCCATCTTTAAAAAGGATTTTAAGCTCCCCTACTATAACTACAGACTATATATTGCATTTCCTAGTTATTTAAAAAACGAAATTATAAATAATGGACAGTGTGAAATAAGTCACAAGAGATCTAAACTTGTTACATACTTACCTACAAATAAAAGAATTTTCTCACTTTAGTTTCTTTAAATTAAACAGACGCTATCCCCAAAATAGTCTACTATGTTTTTAAAATGCAGGTATATTTTAATCACGCATATATCAAAAATGAGATTGAGTTGAACATTTTTAGTATAAAAAGTAATTTCCGTTTTTTGACAGTTAAGATTACGCATAAAGTGTTATTTTGAAAAGTGCAACAGCCCAAAAAGGCTTAAAAAAATTTAAGACCAAAAAAAAGGTGTTCCATCCAAAAAGAACCTGGTAGCAATAAAATTTGAACACCAAAGAAACAAAGGACTTTATTATCACACATGTTTTTTTATACACCTCCACCAAACAATTCAGCTTTAAAAGGTCTTTTGGGCTCCTGGGAAAAAATGCAACTGCCTCCATTGCCTTCCGCCGTACAGCTCTGAAGAGAAGGACTCATGTTTTTTTAGGACCCTCTCTAATGACAGGTTTCGTCTGCCTCACAGAAACTTATCAATGTGGCCCTACCGGGTCCAAAACAAAAGTCTTTTTTATAGAAAAACCATTGTCTTTCTGCGATAAGACATAAATCGTACTGTTGATGTCGTGCTAAAAACATTACCTATTTTTTCATTAAATTCGACATTAAATTGTACCGGAGGTGGTAAGTAAAGTATAAAAGAAATTAAAATAATTTAGAGTTTTTTCTAGTAACATAAAATGTCGATAGATCCAATAGTAATAAAACTTTTAGATATCTACTAATAGGCGATTAAATCAGTTTTCCACTGCAGTTTTGAAACAATCAAGGTGTAAGGAAAATAAATAAACAATTTTGATAGTTGTGTAGCCTCGTTAAAACTTTGGCTTTCGTAAACCTATTAAGCTACTGGCAACAGGTATTCTACCTATTATTATTTTTAGTTTTAACAAGTAAAATTTGTTTTGTTATACAGATAACGTAAGTATTTTAAAGGTAGTAATATTAATTTCATAAAAATAAATAATTATTATCTACATAATTTTTGTTTTTAATAACATTCTCATATACAAAGAGATTTAAAACTTGATTTAAAACTTAATTAAATACTACAAATCCTCAAAGGAATTTTTTTAGTTCCTATCTATTTTTTTTTTTTTGCTTGAGCAAACATCGATATGACTCATATTTAAAGCATACATTACATTAATTGTGTGCCGCTAGAGGGCTCTTTACCCAAATTAATTGTTTTGACATTATTTTTAGGTTTTGATAGCTATATTATTTTCTAGAAAATGCTTTAAAAGACTGATGCGAAGCCTATAAAAAATGTGCTTTTATTTAGCTTGAAAAATCATACCACTTTGGCATAAGTCATTTTTAAAAATTAAGCCGTAAATAATATTTAAGGGTAGTAAATAAGTTCTCTAATTAGATTTTTTTAATCTAAACAGTAACACAAATTTTATTTTATTTTGTTGCAATATTAAAATAAATTGTCTAATGTCAGGACCCCCTTTCCTATTTTTTAATTGTTTAATATTTTTTCATAAATATTTAGAACTTTAGCAAGGCAACATTAACCAAATTTTAGGCTAAAAATGACAGATATAAATGTCAAACTGAGAGTTGGGTGCCATTTTAAAAACAAGAATTAAATAAAAGAGGGGTCTTTTGCCTCATTATTTTAAAGTTTGGACAAGTACTTTATAACCCCAATGGATAAAATAAATGCCTTTGCCTACTACAAAATGGCGGTACTTGAAAATTACTTGAATATCTGATTTGGATAGCCATATTTTCGAAACTTATAAAGTTTGATATACTAATGTGGTATTTTCTTAAAGCTCTTTTAAAGAGCTATTTAATGGTGATATGGATAATATTATACAGGGTAGGACAAAAAGTACATGTTTTTTAATGACGCACTCTGTTTTATTATATCACCATTAAAAATATATTTAAAAGAACTTAAGAAAAATGCCACATTATGTATATCTAACTTCATTAGTTTTGGAAATATGGCCATCTAAATCAGGTATTCAGGTAATTTTCAAAGTACCTACATTTTGTAATAGGTAGAGGTATTGACATTATATTTTGGGGTTATAAAGTACTCGTTAAAAGCTTTAAAATGATGTGTCACACGAACCACCTTTCCATTAAATTTTTGGTTCCGAAATGGCGCCACACTCTCAGTTTGTTTTATCTGTCATTTCTAACCCTAAATTTGGTTTATGTTGTTTTACTAAAGTCATTAAATGTTTATGAAAAAATAACATACAGTTCAAAAGTTAAGAGGGGGTCCTGACTTAAGACAAGCACTGTATTGTAATTTATTGTTATGTAATTTAAGATTTAAAAATTAATAAATTGCCATTTAATTTTTTTTATTAAAATGTTTAATAAACTTTTTTATTTTATTTTGGAGAAAAGCCAAATATTACTTTGTTTAAATTTAAGATTTTGCAAACAAAATCAGTACCAAATATTACAAAGTGTCCTAAATTTCTTCCGGTCAGAGTTGTTTACTTTGAAAGAAAAACCGGAAAAAGGTTTTTATGTACAATAAAAAAATATTGTTTTTAATAAAGCATTTTCTAGAAAGTACACATTAAAAGTACTATTCATATATTTTTTGTATCCCATCCAATTTGAGTTACGTGCCTAAATTTCTAAAATTATTGGTTTGGGAACAGGAACAGGTCTGAAAACCATAATTTGCACCTGGCTAATACAATTATGGTGAGAATTCTCGTGTTTTATTGAAACTTTGGTAAAGGTTTAAGTCGTATTTTCAAACATATGTCGACGGAAACCCATTATTCGTAATTTCAACAAGTAAAGTTGTGTTGTTACGCAGTTCTTACTGCCAATGTAATTGTAATTTTAAACAAAGTTGTCTGTTATTGGATTACTATTCAGTATCCATTTGCGTTTCCTCTTTTAAAATGTGAATTGTTTGCTATACAATGTGTCCAAGATAAGGAGGGCCAGAATGGACATCTTGGAAATGATAAGAGATAGGAAGTCGATTAAATGGGAATAAAGTTGAGGTTTTATGTGCTGTTTAAAAGTTTTAAATTTTAAAAATTTCCGAAAAAAATTAAATTTGTCGTTTTCTGGCCTTATTTAAAATCGAATTTTAAAATAAATTACACTTCTCATTGCGACGTCTCGTTTTCGTAGAACATGTTTGTTTTTGACATTTAATGTCAAAGTTTTTAGAATATCCCAAAACAACAGAAAAATTGTGAATTTTAAAGCCTAAATAATAGTAAGTTTTTATTTTTATTAGTTTTATTTCATTTGTCTTGACAACGGTGGCAGATTTGCCACCGAAACGTCGATTTTTAATTATCTGTTTACTTGCTTAAAATTTTTTTGGTTTTTTAGTACTTTTAATTTTATTTTGGCGTGTACCCAAATAAATACCATCTATACCCTGTATAATTACATGTAAACATCAATACGATTATTTAATTTGCTTGCCTATTGATTTTGTTATGCTGAAAACAATTGGGTAATTTTTTCTTCAATTGTCTTGTTTCAGCTGTCGATAACGAGCAGTAGATTTACCAAAATTTAATAAATATTCCTGTGCCGAAAACCTAAAATGCTAAAAAGCGTTCAAATTAATTCAGCTTAAATTAAAGCCGAAAAAATAAATGGACTTTTTCCAGCCATCCAGTTTTTGTGGAATAACAAAAATTAAAAACATTTAGTTGGAGATTTTAAGCCTAACTACGCTGTCAGTAATTGCTTTAATAGTATTACCGTAACAATTCGTTTGGACTATTATACAGGGTGTCAAAGAATATGAATAGAGAACATATTAAAATAATGTGAAAAGTTTATGTAAAATATTTCGTTAAGTCCCAGACAGAGATATGTGCCCTTAAAGGACGCCACTAAAAATCGGGTTTTCTTGGATAACTTTTATATCACTTGATGTAAGGAAATATTTTTTTAATATAAAAAATACTAGTTAAAATACCTTAAAATGGTATCATTGTAAAACTTTTGCATTTCTCTTCATACTACAAATTATTTTTACACCCTGTATAATAAAGAAATAAAAATATATATTTTAAATTGACTGAACTCACAAGCTAAAAAAAAAAGGTACTTTTGTCTGATATCGATACAGTGAAACGTTTTCAAGAAAAACAACATTTTTATTAAATAAGGTTGTATTTCATACTTTTGTTTGTGGGTTCGACATAGGCTCCCACTTATTTTATGCATTCCCTGCCTTTAATAATCAAAGATTTTGAAATCCTCCATAATGCTGCAACATTATTTTTTCGTTTCGTGAAAAAAAAGGTTTTTGGTACCATTTTTAACAGAATAACCTATTGTTTTTAGATGCCCCTACTAAAGGAAAACTTGTTTTTCTTGAAAACGCTTTAATTGACATCTAACAGAAGTACCTTTTTTTAACCAACGATTTAGGCTATCTAAAATTACTTATTTTTTTCTTTATTATACAGGGTGTAAAAGTAATTAACACTATTGTGTAAGGGTTAGTCCGCCGCTGGCGAAGCAATGAAGACAAATGTTTGACAATGACACCATTTTAAAGAGTTACTGTTATTTATCATATTTATATACCAAGTACTATAAAAGTTATTCAAAAAAACCGATTTCCAGGGGCGTCCTTTAAGGGAACCTATCTCTGTAAAAGAAGCTTTAGGAAAAAAAATATAAGAACTTGTCACATTATTTTCACGTGATTTATATAAATTTAAGAGATTGCCCACAACTTCTTGGACACCCTGTATTATAAAAACACAAATATTTTTATATAGAGAAATAACCCTGGGCCAGTAAAGAAATGGACTTTATAATAAGAACCCTCTTAAAACCTTTTAGAGGGGTTTCTTTTGACGAGTCTACCGCCACTATTCATACCCCCATATATGAAAGCAGCGCTTTAACCCAGCCTGTCAATGGCAAATGTTTTGGGTGTCAGACTGAGCGAACACGTCACTTTTTTTGTTGCTTAAGTTTACCACAATGTTTTATATGCAATTTTTAAACATTGTGCAAAAACTGGTAAGGGTTACAGTCATGAAGCCATAAGGCTCAAACACATGTTTCGGGTATAGGACTAGGCCGGTTTCTTTACTGTAACACTTACAATTTCTGCACAATGTTTAAAAATTGCATGTAAAACATTGTATTAAACTTGTCCAATAAAAATGACGCGTTCGCCTAGTCCGACACCCTAAACATTTGACATTGACAGGCTAAGTTAAAGTTTTGCTTGCATAAATAGGGTTATGAATATTGATCGTAGACTCGTCAAAAGGAACCCCTCTAAAAGATTTTAAAATGGTTAAATCTAAAATATTTAAAAAATACCAATGGCATCCGTACGATATTTTTTGAACTATTTTTCAGGAGAAAAAAATGGTGCGCAACTGCTTTTTGCTAAAATAAAAATTATTTATAAAATCGCCATTAAATTTGGAACAAATTTGAATTTTTGACTTTTTCCCAAACGTTGCACTGTTTTCTAATAAAAATATAAAAGCCACTGTTATAAAAATATAAATTTTAGGTTTTAATTGTTTAATATTTTTGTCATAATTTTGAAAAACCCGTCAGGCATCTAAGTGTTTTTTATTTCTTTTTAACGGTGCATCGTTTGGGAAAAAGTTATAAAAGAAAATTTGTTCCAAATTAAATTGGTATTTTAAAATTATTTTTATTTTAGAAAAAAGCAGTGGCACACCATTGTCTTCTTAAGAAATAGTCCATATACATTGTACGGATGGTTTTTTTTTTTTTTTTTTTTTGATATTTCGCACCAACAAATATGTTTTGCTGCTTTAAAACAATGTACCAAATACCAATTGAATAGCGTGAAAGGGTCCTAAAAAATATGATAAAAAATATTTTTTCTCTTAGAACCCTGTATCTCTAAAAGGAAGCGTTTCTGGAAATTAGTTTATACAGAAAGCTAAGGCTAATTTTTGAAGTTAAATATGCCATTGAAAACAAGTGTGGTAATTTTGGGACACCCTGTATAAACCTGGAAAACTCCCTACAGATTTTAGCACACCCAGTATCTCTTTTTGTTTCATATTTTTAATAGTGCGACAAAAACGAGAAATATTGTTACAAATTTCGTGACACATCGAAGTGGTTTTTATTTTTCTTTTTAAAAGCGGTGCATCGTTCGGGAAAGAGTTATAACAGAAAATTTGTTCCAAATTTAATAGGGATTTTAACAATTATTTTTATTTTAAAAAGGAGCAGTGGCGCATCATTTTCTTTTTAAAAATAGTCCATATACATAAATATTGTACGGACGGTTTTTTTTTTGGTAATATTTTGCATCAACAAATATGTTTTGCTGCTTTAAAGCAATGTACCAAATACCAATTGAATAGCTAAAGTGTTCAAAAAATATGATAAAAGAATATTTTTTCTCTTAGAACCCTGTATCTCTAAAAGGAAGCGTTTCCGGACATAAGTTTATATAGAAAGCTGGGGCTTATTTTTGAAGTTAAATATGCCATTGAAAACAAGTGTGGTAATTTTGGGACACCCTGTATCTCTTTTTGTTTCATGTTTTTAATAGTGCGACGAAAACCAGAAATATTACCACAAATTTCTTGACACAAATACCCATAAATTAAACTAAATTCTTGTATAAAATATCTTGCGTATATGTTTTCAAGTATTTAAACGAGTAATGACAAATTCTTGTATTTATAACGGCCTTAAGATTGCACAACTTTGCCTATTAAACTTTGTAATTAGAAGGAGTTATGTTGCTAGTTTTGTCCATCTTAAGCGTCTTAACAGAAACACTTTGTAATTTGGTAAATGTAAATTAGTTTATATTGCCAGCATAAAATTTAACCACGTGTAAGAGAATAAAAATTACTCTTATAACTTAAGAGTGATTCTGTTAAACTTTTGAAATTGCTTTTTATTTTTAGGACGCATTTATTAGCTTAACTTTTATGTTTGCATGCCAGGTGACACAGGATGTGGTTGAGCCCCCAATTTTATCAAAATCACGAATTTTAAGCGACCCTGTACAATTCAAAATAAATGTTTCCATACAAAATCAATGTAGAGGACATTGAGATGCTACGCCCAAAATTTCTAGTGTCTTGGAATGCAGATAAAGTGATAAGAGCTTTTTATTTAGAGGCATGTTTTGAACAAAAATTGAGGAAAAAAATATTTAGTTGACAACCGTCAAAGATAGGTATAGAATAATATTGGACAAAATTATTTGGAAGGGAGTGGCAAATTTAAAAATACCAAAATATACAAGGTGTTCCATTTAAAATTTTAAAGTTTATGCCAGTTTTTGGTATAAGCGGCAACGCTGCATTGTTAAAAATATTTTAAATTGTTATGCCATAAACCAGGGGTGGCCAACCCGCGGCACGCGTGCCACACTGTGGCACGCCTGGCCGTCTTAGGTGGCACGCCAAGTTTTCAACAAATAAAGAAAAAAATAACAATATAATAAAACCAAACAACCAAAAGCAACCCTCAACTAAAGCAGAAAAAAATAAATTGCCCGCACTGAAAAAGCAACATATGGACCGGGACTATAATGACGAAACGGAGAACCGCGGATTACGTACGTAAGGTACGATTCCGAGCACAGCGGCACGCAGAAAACCGCCAACGCCAGCTCGAAAGTCATTCATATTACCAGCAACGCTACTCGTTACTTCCCAAGGCTAAAGCGAATTATGAATGGCTCTGACGCTGGCGTCGGCGTCGGCGGTTTTCGGCGTGCCGCTGTGCTCGGAATCGTATCTTAAAGAATGCGGAGGTGTGGTCACTATGTTGTTAGATTGTAATCGTAGAATGATACACATACAATCCATTTAATTAAATAGTAACAAAATTACCCAAAAATTTCAAATATTAAAAGGTATGGTATTACAAAAAAGTGTGGATAATTATTATTGATATTTCATTGTCACTTTTGTACTATAAAAATATTCTGTATGGTAGGCGAGTTTTTAAAGTTTTTATTTGCAACATCAGGGTTTCCTTTATCTTGGCAATACAGCAAATCTTTGGTGCCTCGGCCTATTAGTTATTATGTGATGGAAGTTATGGTTTAATTATTTCAGTGTTCAGTCTTTGTCGATGTGTGGCGTATTTTTTTGCAAGAAATTAGTTTTTATCTATCGATTGCTATATTTAAAATGACTTCAACATCAAAAAGGAAGTATAAAGATGATATCGCTGTGCGTGATTTCAATATTGCATGGGAGGAACAGTTTCTCTTCACGAATCAAAATAGTTCCAAGCCGGTGTGTTTAATTTGCGGCGCTTTTGTGGCAGTTCCGAAGAAATTTAACTTGGAGCGACATTTCACTCAAATGCACGGTTCTTTTAATGCCACATATCCTGTTGGCTCAAAATAACGAACACATTTTATAAGTAGGAAGAAACAATCATTATCAGGACAGCAGTCATTTTTTCACAAAAGAAGCGACGAGATGGAGTCGATGGTAAGAACCTCATACGAAATTTCCCGTTTATTGGCTAGGAAAAAAAAGTCAATTTACTTTTATTTATTTACAAGTTTCATTGCATAATACATCAAGAAAATCTTTGTGACAAAGATTTGGACTCTTCTTCAGTTATTAACCCAGTATTACAAAATTTAAGCGCGGGCGTTAAATCGAAGACAACTTCGTAGTCTCTTTCCTAATGAAACTGAAGAAATTGGTGAACTTTTTCTTTATTGTGATGTGCATTGGCTTTCTAAAGGTAGTGCTCTTAATAGGTTTTGGGATCTTAGAGAGAGTGCTTTGAAGTTTTAGAGGACAACAATAAGCTCCCCAATGAGTGCTCACTTCTGAAAAACGAAAATTGATTGAGGGATCTTGCTTTTCTGACAGACATTATGGGACATTAAAATAATTTAAATTTAGGACTTCAGGGCAAAAATTGTATTTTTCAAACATTATTTTCACATATTTCCGCTTTTCGTGCTAAACTGGCACTTTTTAAAAATTATTTCGCAGAAGAACGATTAGCTCATTTTACTCGAATGCAGGAACTTTTAACAAAATTTAATGAAACCAAAATATGACCAATTTAAAGTTTTATAAAAGTTTGTGCATCTCATTCGATAATAGATTTAGCGATTTCCAGAAAGATTAAAAAAATTGAACGTTTTATAAACCCGTTTGCCATTTCTTTCCAGGAAATCAAAGAATACTCTGCTAAAATTCAAACTGAGATAATTGATTTGCAAAATCACTCAGTTTTAAAAAGCAAATACAAAGAAATTATTTTAACAGATGCAAACAATCAAGATTATATTGAGTTTTCGAAATTTGTACCTGCGGCAGATTTTCCACAGTTACAAGATTTGGCTTTAGGTATTGTTGCCGATTTGGATCAACATACGTGTGCGAATAGACATTTTCGATTATGAATATTATTTTTAAAAATAAATACCGGTCAACGTTAACAGACAGTTATTTGAAACACCTAATGTTACTTGCTTGTTCAAAAATTTTTCCCGATATAGATACCATTTTAAAAAATATTCAGTTACAAAAACCACATTAAAAACTCATTTACATTTATTTGACTTTTGTTTATTATTTTTCAAAAACATTAGTGTTTTGTATTTTTGTTTGTTTTTTAACTTTATACGAGTAAATATTTTATTTTACATTTAAATTGATAATAAAGTAGTAGGTAAATATGTGTTTTTTTATTTTTATTATAGATTAAATAAAAATATAAAAAATAAATGATAAAAAATTGCTGTAACAAAAATGAAGTGGCACGCCCAAAATTTTTGGTATCGAAAGTGGCACAGCATACAAAAAGGTTGGCCACCACTGCCATAAAGCATTACCTCTGTTGCCAACTTTTTAAAAAATCCAATGTTTTCTTTACCGTAAACGTCTAATGTACCATCAACCGTGAGACACCCTGTAGAAACATTTTATTTTTGACAGTAAGTTGAACTAGAAAATAAATCTAGTAAAAAAATAATAAATACTTATACTTTTATTTTTTTTTGACTATTAGGTACTTATTATATATTTTTTTCTTTTCAGATATATAGCAGTAACGCAACCAATCAAATACGCCAAACATAAAAACAATAGAAGAATATGGTGTACAATAGGCTTAGTATGGGTTATATCAGCTGCGATAGGTTCTCCTATTGTGCTGGGACTTAACAATACCCCAGATAGAATACCAGACGCTTGTTTGTTTTTCAATAGTGACTTTATAATTTTTCAAGTTTATCTTCGTTTTACATTCCCTGTATAATAATGGTCTTCCTGTATTACAGCATTTTTAGGGTAAGTTATTTTGATATGTGGAATAATAAATAGCTTATTTAATTTTTTTAAATAAAAAATTGCTTTGTGGACTCTCTTAGAAAAAAGCTAAAACTTAAAAGTCAAAATATATTTAATAACATTTTTTTCTTACTTATCCAAGTAAGACAAAGAAATGTTACGGGTTTGATAAGCCGTTTAAAAGGATATATTATAAGTATTTTTACGATATCTTGGTTAAAAACTAACACATAATAAAATGTTTTTATTTTTTCAAGGCTCAAGCCGTGTAAATAAAGTTAATTAAAACCATTTCTTAGGATTGTATTTTTTCCAGACAAATTTGGACACTGTTTTTTTATTTTTTTTTTAACATTTTTGTTACTTTCACCCCACGAATTGCAACTCTCTAGTACGAGTGTGACTTACTTTCAAAATCTTAATGTAAAAATGTAATAAGTACCCAATTTTGAAGGTCTCTTTACCCTGATTACAACTGTGAAGTTTGAAGTCTCTGCTATTATTTTCGTTCATATGACAGCTTGTCAAAATTTTAACATTTTGGAGAAGCTGACATATTAACAAAAATTATAAGGAAAAAAAATCAATAAAATCTTCACGTTTAAAACCACCGAATATTCTGTGACTTCATACATTCATGTAAATATATTTTTCTCTGTATATCTTTTATAAAAATATTTTAATTAAAAGTGACTTATTAAGTATATTTTTTAAGTCACAAATTTAAGGTAAAGGAAATTAAAGCAACGTTTTAACTTACCTATTTATTCTGTCTATTAAAACAAATTTTCCGTCAGGTATTTTTAATACTGAAAAATTATCAGTTTTTTGGTAAAATAACAAAACTTAATTACTTGTCCTGTGCAAAAACGGTCAACCAAGCAAATAAATCCTATGTCTCTAATGAATGTTTAAAATTTAAACTGTGATTTGCCTGTGAATCAAAAATACAAAACTCAAAGCTGGGAAGTTTATAAACCCAAAGCTCTAAACTTTTTAAAACCACTTTTTATTTAAATTGCTTTATTCCTGTCTAGTTTAATTTAGGGCTTTTAAAGGTTTTTGCATTCAATGATGTTTTCGTTATCTAAAAGTTATATTACGTTTTGGTAAAAACAAATCTTTTAGTTTTAGTGTGGCGGTGCCGGTGGTACGAAATATAGATACAAGCTCAAATTGTTTTTTTATGCTGCGTCCAGACTTGCAACAATTCGCCGCGCCGAGTGGCGAGCCACATAGCCCCACATAGCGCGGACGTGAACGTGGACGAAATTTACATCATTTCAAGGGCTTGGCATATGATTCGGGGTGATTCAGAGCTTGTCGGTTTTTGCATCAAAGAAGCGCGCAAATAGGTTGGTTTGTTTGGACGGATGTTTGGCGAATTGTTGCAAGTCTGGACGCAGCTTTAGAAAAACAGACTGTGTATTTTGTGGAGAACCTGGTCAAATCGCGGACCAAATGACTTATGCTAACAGATTTTAGGGATATTCTGAGCAAAAATCGGTTAATAAACACAGCATGGCAAAAAATATGGCGCTTCGGTTCTTTACAATTGTTTCACGTCTTTTAATGCTAAAAATATTATTTAACAAAGTTAATATTATTGTATATTTTGTTTTATTTAAGTAAAATAGGCTACTTGGCTTTATTTGATTTGATTTGATTTGATTTGATTTGATTTGATTTGATTGTGATTTGATTTGCTTTGACTTTGCTTTGATTTGATTTGCTTTGCTTTGCTTTGCTTTGCTTTGTTTGCTTTGCTTTGCTTTGCTTTGCTTTGCTTTGCTTTGCTTTGCTTTGCTTTGCTTTTGCTTTGCTTTCTGCTTTTGCTTCTTGCTTTGCTTTGCTTTGCTTTTGCTTTGCTTTGCTTTGCTTTGATTGATTGATTTGCTTTGCTTTGCTTTGCTTTGCTTTGCTTTGCTTTGCTTTGCTTTGCTTTGCTTTGCTTTGCTTTGCTTGCTTTGGCTACTTCTGTTTGCTTTGCTTCTTTTCTTCTATTTGCTTTCTTGCTTTGCTTTCTTGCTTTGCTTGCTTTCTTCTTCTTCTTTGTTTGCTTTGCTTTGTTTCTTCTTCTTTGCTTGCTTTGCTTCTTCTTGTAGCTATTTCTTTTCTTCTTTCTTTTTCTTTGCTTCTTCTTTGCTTTTTCTTCTTCTTTGCTTCTTCTTTGCTTTGCTTTGCTTTGCTTCTTTATTCTTTATTTATTTTGCTTTGCTTCTTCTTTCTTCTTTAGCTATTTCTTTGCTTTGCTTTGCTTCTTTTCTTTCTTTGCTTTGCTTCTTGCTTTCTTGCTTTGCTTTGCTTTTGCTTTGCTTTGCTTTGTTCTTGATTTGATTTGATTTGATTTGATCTTGATTTGATTTGATTTGATTTGATTTGATTTGATTTGATTTGATTTGATTTGATTTGATTTGATTTGATTTGATTTGATTTGATTTGATTTGATTTGATTTGATTTGATTTGATTTGATTTGATTTGATTTGATTTGATTTGATTTGATTTGATTTGATTTGATTTGATTTGATTTGATTTGATTTGATTTGATTTGATTTGATTTGATTTGATTTGGATTTGATTTGATTTGATTTGATTTGATTTGATTTGATTTGATTTGATTTGATTTGATTTGATTTGGATTTGATTTGATTTGATTTGATTTGATTTGATTTGATTTGATTTGATTTGATTTGATTTGATTTGATTTGATTTGATTTGATTTGATTTGATTTGATTTGATTTGATTTGATTTGATTTGATTTGATTTGATTTGATTTGATTTGATTTGATTTGATTTGATTTGATTTGATTTGATTTGATTTGATTTGATTTGATTTGATTTGATTTGATTTGATTTGATTTGATTTGATTTGATTTGATTTGATTTGATTTGATTTGATTTGATTTGATTTGATTTGATTTGATTTGATTTGATTTGATTTGATTTGATTTGATTTGATTTGATTTGATTTGATTTGATTTGATTTGATTTGATTTGATTTTGATTTGATTTGATTTGATTTGATTTGATTTGATTTGATTTGATTTGATTTGATTTGATTTGATTTGATTTGGATTTGATTTGATTTGATTTGATTTGATTTGATTTGATTTGATTTGGATTTTGATTTGATTTGATTTGATTTGATTTGATTTGATTTGATTTGGATTTGATTTGATTTGATTTGATTTGATTTGATTTGATTTGATTTGATTTGATTTGATTTGATTTGATTTGATTTGATTTGATTTGGATTTGATTTGATTTGATTTGATTTGATTTGATTTGATTTGATTTGATTTGATTTGATTTGATTTGATTTGATTTGATTTGATTTGATTTGATTTGATTTGATTTGATTTGATTTGATTTGATTTGATTTGATTTGATTTGATTTGATTTGATTTGATTTGATTTGATTTGATTTGATTTGATTTGATTTGATTTGATTTGATTTGATTTGATTTGATTTGATTTGATTTGATTTGATTTGATTTGATTTGATTTGATTTGATTTGATTTGATTTGATTTGATTTGATTTGATTTGATTTGATTTGATTTGATTTTGATTTGATTTGATTTGATTTGATTTGATTTGATTTGATTTGATTTGATTCGATTCGATTCGATTCGATTCGATTCGATTCGATTCGATTCGATTCGATTCGATTCGATTCGATTCGATTCGATTCGATTCGATTCGATTCGATTCGATTCGATTCGATTCGATTCGATTCGATTCGATTCGATTCGATTCGATTCGATTCGATTCGATTTTATTTTATTTTATTTTATTTTATTTTATTTTATTTTATTTTATTTTATTTTATTTTATTTTATTTTATTTTATTTTATTTTATTTTATTTTATTTTATTTTATTTTATTTTATTTTATTATTTTTATTTATTTCATTTTAAGTTTCAGTTATGAAGTTTATGCTATATTTTTAGTTTTATTTTTTTAGAAAATATCGGTTTTAAATGGTATTTTCTTGGGTTTTCTGGCCTACGAAAATAGAAATTTAAAAATAATGGGTATTATGGGTAACACGTAAGTGAGTTTTTTATACTTCTGACACCCTATATTAATTATGACTACAAACCCTTTAGTATAAGAAAACAATATTTTTGTATTTAGGCCCATTCTACCTGTGAAAGAGTAAGATAATATACTTTTTTATAAATTAGCTTCTGCTATCTACCTACTACTTGCTATGAAATTTAATTATTTGTTACGAAAGGTCCAGTATACCTATTAGATGCTGTTTTTATTAGGTTAGTATTTATTGATAATGACGTAATTGTATATAATAAAAAAATAAAACAAAAACAAAAAAATTCTTTGTAGTTGGGGTGAGGTGGGCATATGAAATCTAATAGATTTTACTTTTTTCTCGAAAAGTAAACAAACATTACTAAGAAACAGAAAAGTTTTATAATTATTTTCATGTTCCCTATTAAAAAATATGTATATAATGATTGTATTAAAGTCAGTGACGTACATTTTTTTAGAAATGTTTGTTAAGATGCTCCAGATGCCACTAGACTTAATAAATTCAATGTAATTATAGTTAAATTTAGACCATTAAAATTGGATAAGGGGTATTTACGATTCTAGAAAAACGGATAAAAACTGTGAAACCACCTATCTTCAATCCATGCATTTTGGATGAGAGTTCTTTTTTTTGTTCATGAAAATAGCCTATAAATAAACCCTTAAATTTTGAACTGCAACCCTTTATTTTTTTTGTATATTGACTAGACTTTTTATCTATCCTGTATAACTATATTACAGCTTTCTGTATATGCAAAGTATGGTATTTAACGTAATTATACTTAATAACTGAACTATTTTACTATAATTAAACTTACACAGTTTTTTCCCGAAAACCCTATTTCTACAAGTGTATCGGTGACCCTTTGTGGTAGGGAGACCAAGTGGGGATTTCGAGATTTACTACAGCACGGAAGATTTATATACCGGAGGATACCTTGTACCCGGTTAAGTACCTCCACCAATTATTAGCCCCGTATACAGGGCCGATCATAAAAAGCAAAAATATATTCATCAGAAATTGTCGAGCGCGACAGATTAAGATAGGGTAAGTTAATTACATGCCAAGCAGTGTATATTCCAATTTAAGAGTTCCGTAAAGGAAACAGAGGGCTACAAATACAAACGTCAAATTAACATTTTCGAGTGTGTTGTTTTTTTATTTTGACAAAAATAATTCAGAGATAACGAAAAATTTATAATCCGATATAACCCGAACGATTCCAATAAGTGGAAATAATAATAGTATTTTTTGACATATTGAAAAGTCTATAACCACTTTCCCCACCGATGAAACGGTATACATTATATAATCCTTTTTTCTTTTTATCATTAAAGCTTTGCAACCCAATAGGTCTTTATGACGCTCCATTTAGCATCGTGGGCTCTCCTACTATTGTTTTTGCTTTACTTGCCGTTTTAAATTAGCTAAATATGAATATTAGTAATTTGTTACAGTAACGCTTATCTTCAAAATAAAATTAATTAAATATTATAAGTATAAAACCTAATTTTATTAAAAAAATCTTAGATGCATTGACTAATAATCACCGGCACACAAAAAAAAGTGCACCAGACGCGACCTATCTACGGGTATGTTTTTGACCCTCTGAATCCGAATTTTAAGTTAGGTTAGGCCATAGGGCCTTTTTTAAATAAATTAAATAACTTTTTTTTGGTGATAAAGTACAAGGAAAGACAAAGAGTAGATACTTTTTTAATGGCGCACCCTGTATATTATGTCACCAATAAAAAAATATTTAAAAGACCTTTAAGAAAATACCACAATATTAATATATAGCTTTATTAGTTTTGGATATATGGCCATCCGAATCAGATTTTTAAATACATTTTAAAATACCGCTATTTTATATTAGGTAAAGAAATTGACTGTATTTTTTAAGATTTTTAAGTACTAATCAAAAGCTTTAAAATAATGTGTCATAAGGCCTTTCCTTCCATTTACATTTTTTTTTCAAAATAATGCCCAAATCTCAGTTTAACCATTATATTTGTCATTTCTTGCACTACTATTTGATTTACCTAATTCCTTAACTTTTTAAAAAAGATAAGAAAAAAATTTAAAGTTAGGAGAGGGGTCCTGACATGTATTTAAGCATAGGAAATTTTTTAGCTTATATTCTTTCAGGCTCTTCGTACAAGAGCTATGCAGCAAAGAGCAGCTAGAAAACCGCTTCCCAGTGAAATCAAAGCTGGATCTGTGATAGAAAATTTAGCCAACACTCGCCGATTAGCTGAAACTCATCTGGGCCCTACGCCCGTCGAAGAACAAGCAACAAATACAGGTTCTGGGTCTGGAGATGAAGATGAAGATATTGTTGACGCGGATTGTCAAATTATATCTAACGATAGAAGTACAGAGTTTATCCTTGCGACGGTGGTTGAAGAAGCAGCGTAAGTAAATTTTTACTATTAGGCAGCGACGCGACCGCGATTTTTACAGCCTTCGACAGCACGTATGCATATCTCAGCAATCCGCCTTCTTTACGCAGTTCACAGTTTGTGATTCATATTGTGATTGCGTCTGATTGTTACACGAAAAATAAAAAATTTACAGGGTGATTCAAAAATCGATCACGAAACTTAAGGGGTGATTTTACTTGACAAAACAAGGGTAGAGCTTCATCTAATTTTTTTTAAAAATGTCATTCGTTTTCGAGTTACAAGCCGTCAAAGTTCAATTTTTATTTTGGTTTTTCGCCATATTGCATTTATTTTTTAACCAATCCAGTTGATATTTGGCACACAAATCGAGCTTTGCAGATTCTAAAATTTGAAGACAATATTTTTTTAATACCGCCAGAGGGCACTTTACCTAAAGCTTAAAATTTATTTACATTATAACTTGTTTATTTTAACAGATATCGAAAAGCTGTGGGCGCCATTTTATAGACAATCAAAACCCTAAAAAATAGGGTACTCTTTATTAAAGTCAATAAACCTCACCGTTTAGGCACCAATAGACATCAAAGTTTTTATCAATTTCAATCAAATTACCTACATACATACAGGGTGTCCAGTAACTCAACCGACAAACTTAACCAAACGATTCTATAACAAAAAATAAGAAAAAAACTTTATATTAACATATGTCCTAAACGTCTTAGTTTTGGTAAAAATTAAAAAAAAAAGTTTTTTTTAATATTTATTACACCGTAGTTCAAAACTAAGACGTTCAGGACATATGTTTGTATGAAGTTTTTTCTTATTTTCTATTGTAGAATCGCCCCGTAAAGTTTGTCGGTTAAGTTACGGACACCTTGTATGTAATTTGATTAAAATTTATGAAAACTTTGATGTCTATTGGTGCCTAAATGGTGAGGTTTATCGACTTTAATAAAGAGTACCTTATTTTTTAGGTTTTTGATTTTCTATAAAATGGCGCCCCTAGCTTTGCGATATCTGTCAAAATAAAAAGTTATGATGTAAATAAATTTTAAGTTTTAGGTAAAGTGCCCTCTGGCGTTATTAAAAAAAAGTACTTTTGTCTTAAAATTTTAGAATGCTGCACAGCTCTGCATTTGTGTGCCAAATATCAACTGGATTGGTTAAAAAATAAATGCAATATGGCGAAAAACCAAAATAAAAATTGAACTTTGACGGCTTGTAACTCGAAAACGAATGACATTTAAAAAAAATATATGAAGCTCTACCCTTGTTTTGTCAAGTAAAATCACCCCTTAAGTTTCGTGATCGATTTATAAATCACCCTGTATTCTTGGTCCAAATATAGATTTATTTAATATTAGATTTGGGAAAGAAGTTAAAAACGTCTTGTACTTTATAATTATGTTTTTAAAAAATACTTGCAAAAAATAACACAGAAAGAGCTTGAAAAAAATAGCAAAAGAAGTTACCCTGTCAGGTAGGAAAACATTTCATTTTTTGTCTGTAAAATAATGTTCCGTAGGATTAAATTTTCCGTACTTGTCTTGGAGGCCTCTATTATGGCACTTTTTGAGCCGGTGGGATAATTCAAAGGGGTGGATTTTGCCCCGTCGCGGTCGGATTCGGGAATCGTTGGCGCTCTTCGATTTCATTGAATAAGAATATAATACAAATTAACCCTTAAACGTATGCTAGTCTCTGTACGGTTGTCACCACTTTAAGCACGAATATACGCGTACCAACTTACGGTCAAAAGCTTGTCGAATCTCGGTCTCGTCGCTGTTTCACCGACCCATGTACGGATTGTCTTAGTCTAAGATCTGAATGGGTAGCGACACGCACCCATCTGTTTATCGGATAATAGTATATTACATTACGTGTTTGGAAACTAACTAATTTAACACTAGTGGAAATATTGTTGCACGCGGAGACAGAGTGCGACAAACCCACGAGTGTAAGAGAGTCATTTTTACATAAGTACTTACACTATTTTTCTACGACCACAAATTATTTACCAAAAACTAATAATTTTAGAGTTTTTTTGTCTTTACAGACAAAATACGAAAATTAAGTAAAAATTTTGCAATACTAGAAAATATTTTTCCTTGCTGCGATACACTAAAATGTTTGACAATAATTTTATATTGAAAATAATCTACCTTGTAGCTTTGTATAACTTTAATATTTTTTAAATTTAAAAAGGTCCTTACGTTAAAAAATGCATGGTTGTTTTAATGTAATTTTAACCAACAGCCTTATAATTCCAAATTTATTTTAAATAACATAATGACACTGATGACAGCTGTTGGGTTAATTTGAAAAGTACCCTTCCTAATATCTTAGCTTCAATTTTATAATAAAAATTTAAAAAAAAGAATGTAAAAACACGTTATCATTGTTTCTGGGGCCACTTTACACGTTTGTTTTTAATTAAATTGTATTAATTCTCTACGAGTGGTAACAACAACCCCTAAAATCTTAATTGTAAAGAGAATTTGAGTAATACCTTGTATTAAAGGCCATTTAATTTTTTTTTTTCACACTTATTTTACACCGAATTTTTTGTTAACTTTACCACTTTCAACAGTTGAGTCATTCAGGACATAAAGGACCTAAGGATTTACATTCTTGAGGATTTGCTTTCTATTTTAAAAACACCCTGTTTTATCAAGCCAAATCTTAGGTATTATACATATAGCCTAAGATATAAATTGGAAGCTACCTGCACCCATCGGTTAGCCAAATAAAAACTATTTTTACCTTTTCAAATTAACCCACCTCTATATTATAACTTTAAGATAAAAGTCCATGAAAAAATATAGGTACGATACTGAATTCAAGGTAAAAATCCTTAAACACTTTATTTAATTTTTTTAAATATCATGCGGGTTACAGGTGCCTGGCCAAATTGACAAAATTTGAAGTACACCCTGTAACTCAAAAAATAATCAAGTTATCCATGATTAACTTTTACTATAAAATTTGTTTTAAAAATTAAAATCAAGATTGCTTAATCAATTTTGTTCTATATCTTTTGGTTTTTGCTTTTCTTTGCAAGGTCAACCAAATGGCGCCACTGTGTACAGAAATCGCGGCTCGCCGATTCTTGTGTTTTACACCGCTTTGTCGCCGATTTCGCAAAAACCGCTCCATCTGTTTTCAGCCCTAATTTGACTGTGGTGGAAATGTCCATTAAAATCAAAACTTTAAATTCGCACTAGAAAAAAACTTTTATAAATCTGTTTACTGATTTTTTGTTTTAATTCTTTTATTTTATATTGTGTCATATATAAAGCATTTAACAGTAAAACGAAGCAAACCAGTGTTTAAATTATTAACCATTATTCAATCTAATTTTGCACACACCAACTAGCCACCACTAATCGTATTCTTAGTCTAATATAAATTAGCCTAGCAAGCAATTTAGGGCTATAATAATATTTATACGCTACTATAAATCGAGAAAAACCCCTTAACAAAAAAATTATTTTATTGGTTCAAAAAGTCAGTACCCTAATAACCACAATAAAAAATGTATTTTATTGGTTTAAAACTGCTGTAAACAGAGTTACTTACTAGGTATTCATTATCAATAATTATAGTGGCCAAAGTATAAAGTATAAAAGAGACAAAACATATTTGCGTTTTTTAAATGAGGTAAATGTGCATTAAGGGTAAGGTGACTGTACTGACTACCTTCAGCCTTAAAGGGTTTTTTTTCAAATATCTTGAGAACGAATTAAGATATCTTCCCGAGTTCAAAACCATAATTTTAATTTTAGCAAATTTAATCATCCCCCATTCATTTTTTTCTGAAGATATCTTAAAAAAAAGGAAGGGTTGTATTTCCCCTAAAAGTGTTTAGCCAGCTGTCTATGAGAGCGGTTTTCCGCTCGCGGATGATAATTCAGCTTTGTGATTGGTTAGTGCAAATTTAAAATGCTTTTTCCGCCATTTTTGACGCAGATCCGCAAACAAGTTGAGTTTTTGCGTTTTCCACTAGATTGTGCGGATTTTTCAAATTAATAGCCAGGGACTATAACCTTAAACTAGTTGATGAGTTTGATAAGTGGTTGCTTAAAGATATGACAAGACGTTAAAGATCCATTTTAAATAAAAGAAGTGTTATCGACGACATTTACTACACTTATTTTAATTATTTACTTTAGTAAGATATTTGGCAAAAAAATGATATATATCCTACTTTCAATACGACCAAAAAAACAAAAAGGAGGCACAGGTTTTGGGTCTAAAAAATAAAAATGGTACCTGCATAATTCTCAACTTCAAAAGCCCAAAATAATAAGATTTCTTTATTTTCTTTGCATTACAAAAGTGGGTTTTTACATAATAAAATTAAAATTGTTTATTATTATCCATTATCCAATCAATTTGCCATCCCTCAGACAGATGATGATTGACATCTAGTGACCTTCACAACCGTAGTATCAACCAAAGAAAATTCTACATAAAATCACCAGATTCAAAACAAAACGCTTTAATATTTTCCGCTACAATGGACGTGTCAGCGGATTTTTAATTCGCGGGCGGAAAACTGCTCTCATGGACAGCCGGCTTTTAACAGCCGCTAAAAATTACGTGTCTTCTATTTTTTGTACTACAACATATTGCAGTTTTATCAAAATCGACGAGGGACACGGGAGATAGTTTCCTTGTTAGTTATTCGTGACTGACCACCCTACATAAATTTTATTAATATGCTATTTTATACACAGACATGACTTTCCTAAACACATTTTGATAAAATGTTTACAGGCTGATACAAATTCGAAGGGCGCCACTAGGATCTTCGAGACTGTAAGATATACAGGGTTGGTTTAATTGGGGCAAAGTTGTGCATTTTTATGCAGTATAGTAGTACAGTATTCCGTTTCAAAACTTAAATATTTGCAGCCGTTTCGGAATTATCTAGAAAGAAATGCAATATTTTTGAAACTGTATTTTAAAACAAACGACACATTATTATTGACATTTTTTCTGCTTTATAAAACGATGTCACTAAATTTGTGATCCGACGTTTCGTCTTTGAGTCGCTATCATCATCTTTGTGTTTTTAAAATAGTCGAAATATATGGTTTTAAACCTAATTAACTTAAAAATCCTAATCCAACGACATATCACACTTTACATGCGACGCGACGTTTCGAACCAGAAAACCTATTATTTACTATTTTGCTATTAATAATTACGATCTTATTTTCGGGTATCAATAAATGCATCAATTTTTTCCATAACTTCTTTTTATTATTATTTTTATTTAATAATTTATAATCCAACACAGAAGCTACAATATTTAATGCAATTTACTTACATTAACTTAAAAGTGTTAAAATACACATTTAAGTTAATCAAACACTACCATCAACTTCATCGTAGCCTGTGATTAAAAAATAAATGAATATTAAAGTGATCACATTATTAATCTTACAAAGCAAGCTGGACAAATGGGAAAACATAAAATAAAATAAGGAATGCCATTTTTTCAGGAAAATTTTTTGAAGAGCAAAAATTAAAGTCACCTCCGCTTAAAAATTTCAATGAAAAAGGATGAATTGGTAAATTGGTGAAATTTCGTGTAACACGCTTTTTTGAGACCAAAAATAAAAATAAAATAAATTAAGGTCCTTTCTTCGCGAAAACCTATTTTCAGTCCGCCAAAAAGCTGGCCATTTTTAAAAATCGAACGAGACGCGGTACACTGCAGGACACTACACCAAAAGGAGAACTGTCCTGGCAAAATCGGGACCTGTGGTCACTTTAATGCACTTTTACCTACAACCGAAAATCTATTGTGAAATAGATCGTTGCTACAACTAGAAATTTTCTCGAGCATTTGGGATAAAATCGTGTTTTGTAATGACGAAATAGTAAATAATAATTTTTCGGTTTGAAACGTTACATACTTAGTGTAAAGTGTGATATGTGGTTAAATTTAGAAATAAAATACGAATATATATTTTTACAGTACAGAAAAAGCAGCAAAATATCTTCCTAAATAGACAAAGAATAAAAATAAAACTAACGTTTTTTTTCAGATATATTTGAAACGGCTGCAAATTTTTAGTTTTTTGAAACGGCATATTGTTAAGCATAAAATGCGCCACTTATTCCTTATTTATTTAATTCTGTATTTTTCACTGTCTTCGAAATCCTAATGATGCCCCTTGAATTTGTAACAGCCTGTAAACTAAACACAAGAGTACAGTGTGTCTACTTAAGTTTGCACTATATGAAAAACTTTATTATTATTAGTGTTACAAAAAGAAATTTTTCTTTATAAAGAGTTCTACATGGATGCATGGTCTAAAACCCAAGATACATTATTGGTATCATTTTTGTCTTATTGTAAAAATAACGGTACTTTCTTCTGAAGCAAAATTTATATTTCTGAGACAACTCAAATCCCATTGCAAAAAAAAAAGATTTTTAACTGAGGGTACATCGGTATACTAAATCCGATTCAACCGATCGGATAAAACTTAATTTGACAAAAAATGGCGATATACACATTTCAGATTAAGTAAGGGATTGGATTAAACGCCTTAAGTCAATCATGTTTTTTAAGCGATTTGAATTGAGTTCAGTCGGATCGGAGGTTAAATTTATACGATATTCACGGTTTTGAAAAGGGTTTAAAAATGACAGGTAAAACTGCAGAAACGAAATAGTGGAAAACAAAATAAGCTTAAATATTTGCTAAAATATTGTGATAGTGTTTCTTTAGTGGTTTGCGTTATTATTTTGTCTTATTTTCTAAAATTAAATGAAATTTATTTAAAAAATATCACAAAAGTAACGTGGGAAGTTTATTTTTATTTGTTTGCTCTCTTTATCATCGTATATACCTTTCTTTGTCAAATTTAGAAGAATTTAGAACCGGATTATCTGCATCCGATAAATTCTAGGACAAAAGGGCACAGTCTTAGGTTCAATGCGATCCGTCCAATCGGATTCAGATTTTACGATGTACCCTTAGTATCTGATAATAATTGTATACTAGGTTATACAGTACATCATACAGAACTATTTATAAAGAATAACGTTTTTTTTTCAATAAATGAATAATAAAAAATTTAAATGTTTAAAAGTCAAAAGGACATACTATAAGAACACTATTTTACTCATAAATACACTTAAACACTTTTTATTTCAGGGTTGTTCGACGTAAAGACTCCAAAGTACACGTCAAAATGTAAGTTTATATCCCCCAGCGTTCCAAAATGAGTTGTTTTTATTTTTAATAAGAATAAGCATTTATCCCTATGAAAAAATATCTAAATTATTAACAAAGTTGTCTTTTCTCCCTGAACTTCTGTTGATTTAATGAAGAGTGAAGTCGACGTCGCTAACAAACAACATTTTTAGGTCAATTTCAGTAAGATCAAAACATTTCTCGCCATCTAGCAGCAGCAAATACAATATTTAATCTGGTTAAACAACTTTTTTGTAAAAGTTTATATACAGACGAAAAAAAAATTGTTAACCCAATTTTTTTCTAAAATTATAGATTGCATACAAACTAATCTTAACACTAAACTTTTGTTAACGTTAGTTTATAAATGGCCTTTTATTATTTTAATTTTTTGATATACAGGGGTTTCAGAATGTTGTTAGGAAAAGTTAAGGGCAGATTCTACATCAAAAATAATTAGGAAGAGTTTTTATAAACATGGGTCCGCAATTTTTGTTCTTAACATACAGGTCGTTAAATTTTTTTAAAATTGGGAGATTTTGAAAACAGTTATTTTAGTAAAAACTTTTGGAGTAAATATTAACCGTTTATATGTAAATACGTATTCCGTTGTTGGAGCGGCCTAAAATATAAATTTAATCTATACTAATATTAAAAGAAGTAAAGTTTGTAACTTTGTCTGTAGCCGCTAGCCTTCGGAAGTACTGAACCAATTATAATTTTTTTCACAATTAGAAAGCTACAGAGAAGTATTATAGACTATATTTTATTATGGTTAAACACAAACGTTCAGATATTAACGCCCAACGAAGGCACAGGTTTGCTATTGTGGATATATAAACTGCTAATCTTTCGAAATACTAAACCGATTATAAATACTCTTTCACAATTAGAAAGCTACACTATGTAGGAGTGCTATAGGTCATATTTTATAATAATTACCTAAACAAAAATTTTAAAGAGAAATAATAACATATGTATCTGAAAAGTCAGCCGAAAAATATAAGTACCCGAACGGGTTGAATTTCTTATATGAGCCTTAGTGATTCAGTGGTAGAATGTTCGCCTTATTTTTAAATAAAATAAATAAAAAAGCAACGAATTTACTTATTTTTAGTAGATTTATTTATATTTATTTATGCTAACATTAAAATACAGAGATAAAGTAAGTTTGTAACTTTGATTGTTTGTTTTTAAAGGCTGATTTTCGAAAATACTGAACCGATAATTAAAATTTTTCACAATCAGAAAGCTACACTATTTAAAAATGTATAGGCTATATTTAACTATAATTATACATAAATATCAGAATTAACGCTCAATATAGTGGCATGATTGATAGTACAATATATATTATAAGTTATTTATATTAAAAAATGTTGATTTTGTGAATTTAGAATTTAATTCTAAATAGTTTAGGTTCCACATATATTAGTTTTTCACCTCCAGACTTACCGTTTAGTTTAAACAACCTTTTACATTATCCCAAAAGCCTTTGAAGACACGCTTTATCACACGCTCCTATAATGTAAATACTTAGCAAGAAAAGTATTTTGGGATATTGGAGCAACCTTTATACCCCAAGGGTTGTGAAAGTATTTTACTATGAAGTGAAATTTCAAATAAACAGGAATATTCGTATATAGGAATAAATTCTTTAATATATAATAAAAATATTATTTATTAAATATTTCAGTTTAAATATAGATTTAACCTTTGTGGGTTTAACTAGATTTGTGTCATTTTATGCAGGGTAATTTAAAGTTAATCATAAAAAGGATGGTAATTTTAGACGATAAAATAATGGCACCACTCCATATTTTTGCTTTTAAAGTATTATTGGTTGTTGAGTTACCATACTAATTAGTAATTATTAGTTATTTTAAGTTTAAAACTAAAGTGAGTAGTTTAAAAGATAATTTATTTTAGGTTAGGTTAACTGGATCCAGACACGTAACAGCATGTCAGGACAAGTTTGAGCGCGACGAGTGTAATATTACACGAACCACTTGGTACCACCGTTGACACCTCCTTAACGCAAAACTTATTTAGCGTAAACACATAACACTACGTGTGTTTATTTTTATCCATAGGGGCAACTAGAAGCCCAAATTTCGTAAAGCTCAAACGTTTATAAACATATGAAAGTCAAAAAGTCGTCAATTTTCCACTGACTGACTGGCTGACATATAGATTAAAAACCTAACCCACTTTCAGATGACCTAGAAAGCTGAAATTTAGAATACAAGTTCGGTAAATGTGTGTAGTGCAGGAAATAAAAAAAGTTTAAAAAAATAGGGGTAGTTACGAGGGGTCTTCAAACAAAAAAAACGTTTATTTACTTGTCAATGTCTCAATGTGAATCAAAGAAAAATCAAATCAATACTAACTCACGAAGATTTCCTGTCGACCATTTATAGTAATGTAAAATCGCCTAGAATATTGTAGAAATATCCCGTAAATTCTATAGTACAGGATGGAATAAAAGTTCTTATTGGATATTTTAAGCGTTTTCGGAAACCTTCGAAAGTGGTAAAAGGACTTGGAATAACTAAGGTAAATTATTTAAATAATCCTAATTCTCTACAATTCTCTATATCAAACACTTTTTCTGTTTGTGACAATATTTAAAGAAATATATTAATATATCCTAAATTAAATAGTAATAATTAATAGTTTAAAAACTAAAAAACACGCTTTTATATGCAACCGAACTAAAAATTAAAAAATAATTTTTCATTAAAAAAAATATTTTCACTTCATAGTAAAAAGCGTGGGGTGCTTAATATATTAAATGTTATAATTATTATATTTGCCAATATCTATGATGGAAAAGTTATGAAAAAATAGTAAAATGCACCCCACGCTTTTTACTATGAAGTGAAAATATTTTTTTAATGAAAAATTATTTTTTAATTTTTAGTTCGGTTGCATATAAAAGCGTGTTTTTTTAGTTTTTTAAACTATTAATTATTTTTCATTTTTAGTTCGTTATATTGCACAAAATTCTTAATATAACAGTAAATTAGAACATACTATTTAATTAAGCAGCAAAAAGAAAATAACCAGCCCCTATGAAATGACAATGGTAGCAAATTTTAAAATTTGCAAAAGATTGCAACTCACTAAAAAAATTTCTTCTTCATTAAGTAGCAAAGTTTCAAATTTTGCCAACAGATGGCACTCCAGGAAATGTTTGGACCGTTGTCAACACTTTGCAATCCACTAAAAATTTCTTCTTCATTTAATAGTAAAGTTTGAAATTTTTCCAACAGATGGCATCCTAGGTGTTGTTTTTATAATATAATGGATTTTTTTTCCTGGCGATTAAAAAAAAAGATAAAGGGATACTGTTTGCAGATTATTGCATTGTCATGGGTCCTTAATACGTGTGCAAAGTTTCAAAGAAATCGAATAGCTGGAAGTTGGTTAAAATTAGGCTCAAAGATTCCGTTACATAGGCAGCCAGATAGATAGTTACAACCCAAGTTAATAAAAGCGTGTTAAAAATTAAATGATATGGTCCGCTTCATTTTCGTCTAATATTGTTTGGCAAAAATAAGTAGGTCGCTGTTTGTTTGACTTTTGTAAATCAATGATTAATCGTTTTATTCTAGGCGATGTTCTTTTCTTAAAGGGTTATTTTATTAGTAGATCATGCCGATGCGACGTAGCTTAAAATTTTGGATAGAAAGTACACTAAAACGCATTAAATTTGTGAATGATCCCGTTTGAATACGCAATAAACACTGGTGTAAACGACAACAACCGTAAATTTGCATTATGTTTTAGTACTATGAACCAATAAAATAATATTTGGGTGACAAATAAAAATGTTTTGGGAATATAAACATCCAGTAACTTAAATTAGTTTAGTAACATGAAGTACGTTTAAAAAATATTAATGCAAAACAAATGTATTTAAAAAAATCCAGTTGGAAATAGAAAACAGCTGTTTAATGTCAACCCAAAAACCTTCTTGCATACCTCTTATGTAAACACACGATAAATTGTTTTTCCTCGCTTGTGGCTAAGACAAATTAAGGTTACGTGTAAACTTAGTATACTACTTGAGCAAGCAGCTTTGATTCATCGGCGAGTAATAGAATAATAAAACAAGCAGTATTAGTCACGCATGTTTACATGCCGGGATTTAGATAGATTGTCTCTTTTTCTCACATTGCCTATGTGTTATGTTATTTAGCTCAACCTGTATATTTTAAATACAACTCATATTGATTTTTGCTTAAGTAAACAATTTAAAAAACTGGCATTACAAAAATTAAAATTTAAGGGGTTTAAACTTAAAAACCAAATAAATAACTATACAGGGTGTCCCTAAAAGGTTTGTACAAAATGCTACAACCAATTCCTTGGACCTAAATACAACAATCTAATGCAATTTACCTTAGTCGAAAAGTTGATCGTTTCTAAGATGTCAAAGCTTTTATTTGATTTTAGTTATTTTTAAATATTTGTTTTTTTTTATAAAACATATTTCCACAAAATTTGTTTTATTCGTTAAATATAGAGGAGCTATCTGCAGTACTTTTTTAGGTTAAAAGTGTCGTTACTTTTTTTTTTTTTTTTGTTTTTGTTTATTATAATTTTAGTTCAGATTTTTGTATATGTTTTGAACAAAAAAGGTATATTTGATAAATATAGATACGAGCAAACCTTTTTGAGTATATATCCATAGAGAACGTTCATTTAGATCCGCAGTGGCATGAAGCATTTTTCGGATTTTTACGAACTCGCAAAGTAAACAAATAGATGACGTGGACGAACATGCGTGCTTAAAAGCCGTGGCAAAATACAAACATCCGGCACACCGTACGTTTCGTCCGCGGTCTGACCGTGACGCTTATTAGCTACCGTACTTTGAACAGAAAACCAGGACGCCGTCGGCAAATTCTTTCCGATAATGCGGATAGTCTGTTTGGCGCCGACGTGCTGTTTGCCCTCAACTTGCTCGCGCACAAACCGGTTTTAAACCGGTTTTCGCCCATGAAATGTAACTTGGTTTCGCGCAGGTAATAACATTTGCAATCCATCGAGATCAGTGGATATATCAGATTAAACATTTCATTTCATACCAAAGTTTGCCTTTATCTAGGCCACCTGGTAGTGTGTTCTAGGTCTGTACAAGATGCTCCCAAAAATTCTTTGGGCCAAAATACAACGATCAATCTAAGGCAATTAACCATTGTTAAAAGGTTGTTGGTTTGCAAGATACAGGGTGTCAAATTTTCCATTTAATTTTTTTCTTGGACACCCTATATCTCGTAAACGATCAACTTTTCAATGAAAGCAAATTGGGTTCAATCTTTGTATTTTGGCGTAAGGAAGTAGTAGTTACTCTTTGTACAGATCTTTTAGAGGAACTCGAGTGGCCTAAATAGAGCCTAAAAGAATTCGAAGAAATTTTTGAGGTGATATAAAACGTTTAATCCGAAATATCCGAGAATGCTCGTAGCAATATTTATTAACTATGCTTTTGTGCAGAAAATATGGAGCAATAAAAATTATCTATTAGAATCATAATTTACCGAGGCAGAAAAAAGGTAATGACACTTTAAACAAAAGAAACCTTAAGTAATTATTACTAGTTAGCCTAGATTGGTTCTAGCTTATTTCTTGCATATAATTTATTTCAAACCAAAAACAAATACAGCAGCAGCGGCTGGTGGGTCACCCCGCGACATAGGTAAAAACTTATGTTTAAAATTTTATTTACGCCTCTTATTTTAAATATTCAGTCCATTTTAGTAATAATATGTTCAATAGTAAAACAAATAAGGGGTTAAAATAATCTTATAGACTGCAATAATCAACAATTAAAAAAATATATTAGTGTATTTAACAATGATGCGGGTTGACCCACCAAATTGGTCAACACCAGCCGCTGTTGAAATACAGTGTGTTCATTAAAACTTACCACCTAAGTTATCTACGATAAAACGTTTATTGATATTTACCTTTTTTATTAAAACCTTACTTAAAATCCATTGATTTTTTTTAAGTGTTAAATTATACTTCTTAAAGTTGATGTCTAACCTGACTTACAGAATTTGTCAAATGAAACCTTTTTAAATCCCTCGACAACCCCAAAATTTCCAATGTAATTTGTAATATAAGTTGGGATTCTACATAAATAGAATATATTCTGCAAGGGAATATATTTAATAGTTTCGAATCGGATTGGGGCCTACCCAAAATAGTTTTGTCGACCTTTTAAATCCTTTGCATTTTGCTCCTCGAAAATTAGGTTGCCGACAAAACAATGTGTCTGAATATAAAATTTCTGAAATGGGTTGCTCTGTTTAAAAGAAATATTAATTTAAGATTGAATTAGGATTTTGCACTTATATTAGCCAAAGGTGTACTTTTTTTATTTAATTTTTTAATTAAAGAAAAATAAAAATAGGTACCTTTTTACCTATAGACAGTGACTCTAAAAAATACGAAAAAATTGCTACGTACTACAAATTTCTGAGGCTAAAATATGGAGATCCTGAATATAAAATTTCTGAAATGCGTTGCTTTGTTTAAAAGAAATATTAATTTAAGATTGAATTAAGATTTTGCACTTACATTAGCCAAAGGTGTATTTTCTTTAATTTAACTTTTTAATTTAAGAAAAATTAAAATAGGTACCTTTTTACGTATGGACGGTGACTCTAAAAAATACGAAAAAATTGCTACGTACTACAAATTTCTGAGGCTAAAATATGAAGATCCTGAATATAAAATTTCTGAAATGGGTTTCTTTGTTTGAAAGAAATATTAATTTAAGATTGAATTAGGATTTTGCACTTACATTAGCCAAAGGTGTATTTTCTTTGCTTTAACTTTTTAATTAAAGAAAAATAAAAATAAGTACCGTTTTTACGTATAGAGGGTGACTCTAAAAAATACGAAAAAATTGCTACGTACTACAAATTTCTGACGCTAAAATATGAAGATCCTGAATATAAAATTTCTGAAATGGGTTTCGTTGTTTAAAGGAAATATTAATTTAAGATTGAATTAGGATTTTGCACTTACATTTGCCAAAGGTGTATTTTCTTTGTTTTAACTTTTTAATTAAAGAAAAATAAAAATAAGTACCTTTTTACGTATAGAGGGTTTCTTTAAAAAATGCGAAAAAATTGCTACGTACTACAAATTTCTGAGGCTAAAATATGAAGATCCTGAATATAAAATTTCTAAAATGGGTTTCGTTGTTTAAAAGAAATATTAATTTAAGATTGAATTAGGATTTTGCACTTACATTAGCCAAAGGTGTATTTTCTTTGCTTTAACTTTTTAATTAAAGAAAAATAAAAATAAGTACCTTTTTTACGTATAGAGGGTGACTCTAAAAAATACGAAAAAATTGCTACGTACTACAAATTTCTGAGGCTAAAATATGAAGATCCTGAATATAAAATTTCTAAAATGGGTTGCGTTGTTTAAAAGAAATATTAATTTAAGATTGAATTAGGATTTTGCAGTTACATTAGCCAAAGATGTATTTTCTTTGCTTTAACTTTTTAACTAGAGAAAAATAAAAATAAGTACCTTTTTACGTATAGAGGGTGACTCTAAAAAATACGAAAAAATTGCTACGTACTACAAATTTCTGAGGCTAAAATATGAAGATCCTGAATATAAAATTTCTGAAATGGGTTTCTTTGTTTAAAAGAAATATTAATTTAAGATTGAATTAGGATTTTGCACTTACATTAGCCAAAGGTGTATTTTCTTTGCTTTAACTTTTTAATTAAAGAAAAATAAAAATAAGTACCTTTTTATCGTATAGAGGGTGACTCTAAAAAATACGAAAAAATTGCTACGTACTACAAATTTCTGAGGCTAAAATATGAAGATCCTGAATATAAAATTTCTGAAATGGGTTGCGTTGTTTAAAACAAATATTAATTTAAGATTGAATTAGGATTTTGCACTTACATTAGCCAAAGGTGTATTTTCTTTGCTTTAACTTTTTAATTAAAGAAAAATAAAAATAAGTACCTTTTTTACGTATAGAGGGTTTCTTTAAAAAATGCAAAAAATTGCTACGTACTACAAATTTCTGAGGCTAAAATATGAAGATCCAACACAATTTACCCTAGTTTTAAAATGAATAATTTAAAAAATTACTAATAATATTGTTAGTTATAGCTGTAATGACACAATATTTGTCCATGGAGGCTGTTGAAAAAGGAGCAATAAGAATATGCTTTTACTTTCATTATATACTTTAGGGGCCGCCAAATGCGGTATCTAACACAAGTTAAAAACGGTATGATACCTTTTAGATGCAAATTTTTATTCTTAAACGTTTTTTTTTTGTATACATGCTATAAATTGATATGAGCAGCCTTTTTTAGTTCCTGTTGCTTCAGGAGAAGACGCTGATTTTTAAGAGTATTAATGTTTGGGTGATTTTAAGAAGAAAAGGTATATAAACTATTGTTCTAAATGTCTTAACTTTTGAGATACAGCGTGGTAAAGTTAAATATTGGATTTTCACTATTCAAAAGTTAAGACATTAAGAACATGGGTTCATGTACACTCTTAAAGATTGGCTGAAGAAGACTTGGCCATATGAAAACGAGCTGCTCAAATCAACTTTAGCACATTGTCCTTTTTACGTAAATTATTCAGAATTTTTATTTAAAAATTAAATAAAGAGTGACTCAAACAAGTTATATCCTTTTTATTGGTCCAGGATACCGCAAGTGGTGTCTTTTAGAGTTAACAATAAAGCTAAAAGCAGATTTTAATTTTTTACTTTTTAAAACTTACTCCAGCCAAATATTGTGACAATACGAACAATTATCGACAAAATTATTTATTAGAAACTAAAATCAGATGAAGTTTTGACACCCAATATTTGGGAAACCATCCACTTTTTGACTAAGGTAAGTTGGGTTAGATCGTCATTTTGCTTTAGGACCTTGTTTTATCATTTTTTTTGCAGCTTTTAGAGACACCCTGTATATTTACAATAAAGGTAGTGAACCTTAATCCAGGTATCATTTACAGATATTTATTTGCTTTAAATGTATTTATTTGCGTAATTTGTTTGTATTTGTTTTTTTTTATTTAGTCTGAGGGCTGTACTCATTTAAGTTGGCTATAGAAAGCTTTTATCTTAAGTGTTCTGGCCGGTAACTAAGCAAAACTTTTCATTTTTTTATGCCATGTTTTTAGTTCACTTGCAAAGTTAAGGTAAGTATTCATCAAAGTAATCATAAGATACTTTTTTACGTTGCATATTTCTAAATAAGTTCCATAATGTTCAAATAAGTTGGTCATTGCTGTAGCAACAAAATAAAAATGTTCTGTATGTTTCAAGTCGGTAGAAAAAGTAAAAACAAATTGGAACAAATTTAGTTGTTGCTGTGGTGGAGACTTTTAATTCTCAAAGTTTTACAAAGTGCGGGCTTCCACGACAATGTGTAAATATAAAAATCGATGCACAAAACTAAAATTTTTCTTGATTTTAGTTGCTTTAGTTAAGACAAAAAGTTAAAACCTGTTGACATTTGTTTTGCAATTTTAAAACATAAAGCTACATTTAGTAACGAAAAATTTCCTCATTGTTGCTTTGGCGGATACGTACCTTTATATCTGACACTACTTTACCACACATACTCAGGTAATTTGTGTAGGTTTAACTTAAGTCTATGTGACGGGCAGTGGCGACTCGTGCATTGGAGAACAAGGGAAGCTAAAGTCATAAAGTGCATTGGAGAACAAGGGAAGCTAAAGTCATCATATATAAACACAGAAGAGGCCGGTAATTTTTTTGGGGTGCCACACCTATTTAAAGCAAAATTCGTAATATTTGCATAAATGCAAACAGAAATTGTGTATTGCCGCATTTATAGTTTAATTTATGGGAAGGCTAAGCCTTCCTTGCCTCCCTGACGAGCCGCCAGTGATGGCGGGGATAAAAGTAGGTCCAAACCTACAATTCACGGGATTATACATTAAAATTTTTAATGGCTCTTCAGCTTACAGAACGGTCCTGCATATCTGTTGGGAACAGCTTGTAGGCATCAGAAATGCGCGAGAGGGCGCATACACTCTGTAGACATTGAAAATGACAAGAGGTCAAGAATCCGTAAAAAGGCTAAACCACGCTTTTTGGCTTGCAGGCTAAAAAATCATAAATAATTTTTATAGGTTTAAGTTTTAGAGCTGGGCATGAAAAAATATTAGGCTTAACATTGGTCAACTTTATTATTACTCGAATCCCCTCATATATCACAATATTCTCAAGAATTCCAAGTAAAACGTGCGTTGTCGTACATAATTAGTAAAAAAAAATGTATTAGATTATTGTATTAAAACAAAAATATTAAAAAACTAAAAATGTTGGTTTTACCAATTGAATTATAAAGTTGCTTCTCAGAAATACTGGGTGAGTTTTTAAAACTTGGAATGGCTATATTCTCTAAAAACAAGGTAAATATCAACGAATAAAAAAATATCGTTTCTATAAAACCTGCAGGAAATATAAATGACGTATTTTTGGAAACACCTCTATCAACCCCTTAAGCTGCACCTTTAAAATCTTAAATAGCAACACACCTTATGTAGCACCTCTCTGGAAAGCTTAAAAAAGTGCTTTTTGTTGGCCATAAAAAGTTGGGGTAGAATCAAATACTACCCTTAAATTTTGAAAAAATCATGCTTTTTTATTTATAAAGAATACCAAAAATGTCCAATTAAATGAATGTAAAATTATTTAAAAACTAATAATAAATTAAAATAATACTCCCTGCAAAGCTAACCCATCCTCAAAAGAAGTTCAGCAGTGGGACTCCGTGCTCTATAGATTTCTACACCTCGCTTTCTATCGTAGATTTCTACTCGAGAAGTCGATAATTGTCCTTCTTGGTACTCTGTGTCACAATAGACTAAACATCGGAAATGTTAGTAAAATGTCTATATATGTACTAATACTTCTCTGTTTAACTGTGCAAGACGAAAAAGGACACACATACAACTATTGCGAATGAGATTTACGGAATATCATTATTGAGTAATTGAGTTTTTAGTTATAATAAACAAGGGTTTGGTTTTAAATCGTTTTTATTTAATTTCATACTCTTTTAATCTTGTAGTCATTTATGCACTATGGTATTAGCAGTTATTGTTTCTCGGATTCTCCCTCCTTTTATGAAATTAAATTTTGCTGAAGATTAATTTAACCTCTTATTAATGTTTCTCATTGTAAATAATTTAAATCAGTAAAGCAAAAATATGTGACCAAATAATCTAAACTAAAAATTCATTTACAAATTAGCTTTATACAATTGTCAATCTTTGCAAAAATAAAGGTTATATTGGTTGTACAGTAAATACATGGCTGGAACTAAAATTATATTTTTTCTATCATTGTAAAAAACAATAAAATAAATTTTGGCATTTTAATAACAAGAAAAAACTAAATAAATCATAGCAACCTAACAAACACCTAAATTTATTTTAGGGTTATGTACGACTTTTTAAAATTTTGGTAGAATTCGACACGTTCGACCTCACTTATAGGTGACCAATTTGTCCCGTTGCTGGTTAGTTCTGTTACAATAGCAGTTGCTATTACTGTTTTTCCCGGCAACATTCAGAAAGAGAACTAATCAAAACTAACCAGATTTTTTTATGGGGGCGGGTTAGGGATTATTATTTTAATTCATTATTAATTTTTTATAAATTTTTATTTATATAATTGGAAATTTTTTGATATTTTTTATTATTAATAAGGTGCGATTTTTCTAAAATTTAAGGGTAGTATTTTATTTTACCCAAACTTTTTTGTTACCAACGAAAAGCATTTTTAATATGCTTTTAGAGAGGTGCCACCAGGCGTGTTGCCATTTAAGGTTTTTAAGTGCTGGGGGTGCAGCTTTAGCAAGGTGTTGATAGAGGTGTTTTAAAAAATACGTCATTTATATTCCCCCAGGTTTTATAGAAACGGTATTTTTTTAATTTTTTATTTTTACCTTGGTTTAAAAAATATAGCTATTGTAAGTTTTAAAAACTCACCACGTATATAAATTATTTCCGCATTGCAAAATTTATCTGAGACCTTAACTAAACAACAGAAATTGGGTAAATATAAACTTTGAAAAAATATGACAACTACTGTATTTTTATTAAAAAGAACAAGTTTTCAAGAACTGTAATAGAAAGGAATTTCTGTCACGTCCGAGCAGTTCAATGATTTCGCCAAGAAATTTAAACGGATTAAAGTTCTAATTTCAGTTAGTGCTCTAGATATTGGTTAGTGATATTAAAACTTTAGTTTATTATTTCAATAGGTCCATTGTTTTAAATCATTAGCAAAGTTTACAGCTGACGATGTATTAATTTTTTAACCGTAATTTATGGTGACTAATATTAACAAAAACACATCATTTATTTTACAGTTCATTTTAATTAAAACCTACCACTATGCAGAATTTTTGATAAAGAACAACTTTTTCTTGTAAAATATTTTATTAAAAAGTTCCCGATTTGGCGTCAAGTTACGTAGACAGACTGTATTAGCTCACAAATAAAAATAAGAAAAATATATTTATGTCCTAATTTGTAAAGGCGTCTAAACTGTTAGGTTTTTGAGTTAAATGAAGAATATATTTTAAAAAGGTTTGCATTGACCTTTTGAAAAACTTACTAAAAACATGAAGAAGCTAAAAAAAATATCAAAAAAACATATTTTAATGTATGCTATTTTTATACCGCCATATTTCCCTGAGGGTTGACTTTTGACCCCATGTTTATCAAGGAAACTACCCTGGGGGCACACAATCAATCTAAATTATAAGTAAAATGGTCAAGGGCAATTAATCGACTTCGTCTATGCTCCCAAAGAGTTATATTGGTTTTTGTAACCAAACAATTTAAAAAAAATAAAGCCAAAACCATTATTTTATTGTGTAAACCCAGCAAACACTATTTGCCGGCAATATACATTTTTCATATTGGCATTGATGATAAAGCATTGACAGTTGGTGGCAATATTATGCCAACATCTAATACGCATTAAAAAGTCAACCCTAAATAAACACTCAATTGCCAATAAATTTTACATGCCGGCAAGCATACAAAAATGGCGGCATACCAATCCTACTTAAATAAAGCATGCCTTTTTGTTGCAGGCAAATAAATATTGGATTTTTGAAGGCAAACCTTTAACGCATATTTCATACTTTTCAAACCATATTATTACCATTGGTATTTAACTAACATTAGAGCAGTTTTTTGATCTGTTTTATTTATAATGGCAGCTAAACAATAATAATTTTGTTTTTACATAATTTAAAGGAAATGGCCTTTTCATAACATTTTATTGTTACAAATTATGCAAATAAAAATTAATTCAAACAAAATGTTTATTATGTATTTTTGAGATGATTCATATTTCCCGCTTAGTCGAAATACAAAATTTGACGATTTTGACAGATGAAGCAAACTTGCAACCTGCAACACTTGCAATTGTTTTCTACGTGGAATTCTAGCTTTTTAGTTTTTTTTACAGAAAAGAGTTTTTAATAGACATAATTAAGTGTATTCATTACCTAATTAGTGTGTGTTGTGTGATTAATTGGTGGTGGCTAGTCGAGAAGGCGAGTTATTCAAGTAGACTGTTAGGAGCTGTAAACATTTTGTTTAAAACCTTTTAAGTTTGTAGTTACTTAAAAAATTATATGAAATTAGGAAGTTGCCTTATTAAAAGTTTTAAGGACGTGTTAATAAAAATATTATATATATTTATTAGTTTTTTTTTGACATTTAACTCCTTTAAAATATTTCTCCCTATGTTTTGGATCTGAAAATTAAGTGTAAGTATCCTTTGAATACTTCCTATTTTAAAGCGTTTTCTTTTGATTTACATTTTTTTTTATTCTATTACATACTTTTAATTTTTTATGGTTAATTGTTACTGTATAAAAATTTATAACATGTAATTTTTTTAACGATAAGGTTTTCCTGCCTTTTTTTTCTCATTTTTTCAATTACAAAATTCTAAATATGATATTTTACTTTTGGGACATTCAACTGATAAAACTTGCAATACTTATTTAATGGTAAATGCCATTATCCTAAACGCATTGGATGGATGCCATCACAGTATCTGCAACACCTGGCCCAATAACAGCCAATTGCCCACTTTCGTGTCTTTTTGTTATCTTTTGCCAATAACTTATTAATGATGGATGCCATCATCCTAAACGCATTTTTTGGCATAACTTATTAATGATGGATGCCATCATCCTAAACGTATTTTTTCATCAAAACTTATTAATGACGGATACCATCACGTTATCTGCAACACGTGGCCCAATAACGGCCAATTGACACTTTCGCGTCTTTTTGATATCTCTTTGCCAATGCCTTGTCATTAAAGAGTGTTGGCAGTGCCAGTAAATTAAATGTACATGACCGACAAAAAATGTTATATGGGAAATTCCTTAACTTTCGTGATGATTTTTGTTTTAATATGTGCAAGCTATAAAACAGGAAACATTTTAAATTAGGTTACATTACTGACGGTAGGTAAAAATTACTTGTGTATAATTAATACTTTTATTGTTAACAATACCAGCAAAAATAACTTCAAAACAAAAGTTGGTGTTAAAAAGCAGAAAATTCGTTAGCGTACGCCATTCAATTTTAGCTAACCTTTTTCTTTTTAGGCTGCTCTTACATTGTTTAGGGCTAAAATTGGGGTAAAATATTAAACTAAGCAAGGGTTACTAATTACTTTAGCTCCTTTACCCTCATATATTCGTTATGTAAGACATAGTTCAACAAAAAAATGTGAAACTTTGTAAGTAAATTAAAATATAAATTCATTTATATTTAGTTGTAAATAATTTAGTGTTTGGAAATATCTTTTATTGGATTTATTTTAAATTTATGATTTTACTTTATTTTCTTTAGTAGAATCCCTTAAATTGGTGTCCTTGTAAAACATATGCAATATTTTGTTCGCCTGGAGAGGCCAATTCAACACAACGGAGCTAATTATTTTTACACCCTGAATAATAAAGAAATTAAAATAGAATTTTTCAAAAGTAAGAACTTTTGCTAAAAATTTTGTTCGACATCGATAAATTAAATCGTTTTCGGTAAAAACCACTTTTACTAAAAACCGGTTTTCGTAAGCGCAATTACGGGGAAGCTAGGGGAGCTTAGCTCCTCCCTCCCCCACCCCGTACTTCAAAACCTAAGACGTTTAGGACATATGTTTATATGAAGTTTTTTCTTATTTTTTTATTGTAGATTTGTTTAATTCACCCACTTAAGTTTCGTGGTCGATTTTTGAATTACCCTGTATGTATGTATATATATGTGTGTGTGTTTTGCCCTAAAAGCCAGAGGGTAGTTGCGCCACTGCCGGTTTTATAAAATAATGTTCTCAATTATTATATTATTTTAAGGTATACATTATGGTGCTTTTTGCAATAATTTTTTTCCGCTCTTATCAAAAAAATTGTTAGAAATACCCTTAAAAAAGTCCTTGAAAAATTGAGCCCCTAATATTTATATTTAGTATACTACCACAGCCTGACAAGATTTTACATTTAAAATACATGTATACTTAAACCTATTTTTTTGGTACAATTCTTATTTTTTTGCATTTATCTCGTTAATGACAAGAGCTACAAAAACAAGTGTAAAAAAATATACGAAATTCAATTTTCTACAAATAAGGTTTTTCGCACAAAATTGCCGAGATTATTATTTTCTGAGATCTAAGTTGTTGAAGTTTGCATAGCATTAAATTTCCATAAATTTGTCGAAAATGAAAATTTAATGCAATGTACGTCAACTTCAATGACTAGTAATTCAACCTCAAAAATATTATTCAATTTTTATATATATTTCTTTGACCTCCGCCTTTTATATTTTTAAATTATTTCCTTCTAGAAAGGAAATTTTTTCTTGGGGATATAGTCAGGTCAGGCAGTTAATAAAAGTAAAAAGTTAAAGCGCATTTCTTTTTTAATATTTTGGAATTTTGTCTTTACGACCTTTCGGCCTAAGTGGGCCTTTATCAAAAACATTTTTTGTAGAAAATTTAATTGCCTATAAAATTGCCCCCTACATTTATTCTGAAGCTCTTGTCCTTTACGAGATAAATAAGAAAAAACAAGTTTTTTAGGTTTATTACCCGTACTACTTCACCAGTTTGAGTTACGACTTCGCCGCAATGGGCACTTCTGTCGAGCTACAAAAATTTTAAAAAAGGACTTAATAATAATATAAAAAGCTTAAACTTGGAGGGTATATTTTTAAAGGAATTTCCAGAAAATTTAGTTAAAAAATAGCCGCAAAAAAGCCCGCCAGTGTACATCAAATAATTGTAATATTATGCATTACCAATTTGGTCCATTTTGTAGCCTTTTTGTTTTCATCGCAAGAAGCAATTAAGCTTTTACCCTAAAGAACTCTTATAATTCTTTAATTGTTAATTAACATAAAGGCATTAAAATAATTCTTTGCTGAAGATAAAACAGCAATAGTAGCAAAGTACAAGGTACTGGCATCTGGACTATTAATCTTTTAATATAGTATAATGCTTATAAAAGGAATATCATCCTATTTTAATCGTAAGTTCGACTATGCGAGCATTACCTTTTTCATAAGGCAGGATATTAAATGCCTGCCGTTGATGCCTTACTGAAATCGCATTCAGTAAATACGAGCATCAATTGTAGCGGGGTGGCTATGTATATTAAACCACAAGGAAAAAATTCCCTACTGTCTTGGTGTATTATACAAAGTATTTTACTCCCTTTAAAGACAGTTAAAAGAAAACATCCTGCTTCTCTCTTTTTTTAACTGTCTTTAAAGGGAGTAAAATACTTTGTATAATACACCAAGACAGTAGAGAATTTTTCCTTGTGCTTTAACATACATAGCCACCCGCTACAATTGATGCTCGTATTTACTGAATGCGATTTCAATATGGTATCAACAGCAGGATTTAATATCCTACCGCTGGACAATGAAACTTGTCTAATAAGTAGACGCTGGTTTTCTATGCTATTCACCATGACTCGATACAGCCTCATTGATGAGTTCCTTTTAAGGCAGGCGAAACCGGTCTGGGGAGAGAGTCATGGTGGATAGCATAGAGAAGCAGGATGTTTTCTTTTAATTGTCTTTAAAGGGAGTAAAATACTTTGTATAATACACCAAGACAGTAGGGAATTTATTCCTTGTGCTTTAGCATATATACATATATATACATATATTAATAAAAGGTAAAGTTCTTTGGGTATATGGCTCATCAATGACTGTAAAAATAAATAAATAAAAAATACCCTGTAAGAATTCGGCTACTATGGTTGGTTGTTTAAAAATTACGGAGTCTCCAAAAGAAAATGGAATACCCCGGGCCCGACCAAGACGGTGACACGTGTTTCGTCTTCGTTAAGACTTGTCAAACCGCTTCAGGTCGCTAGACGCCTTGATGACGATGACGCCCCGACTAACTGTAAATATTCTTTCTGGATCCCAGAACTAATAAATACAGACAGCGGTGCCATCTCTCCAAGAAATTTAAAAACAACCAGCCATAGCATCGAGAGGTTAGAGGGTCCATATGGTTTGTTGGCATAACAGTATGTTGCATTTTTAACTTTTGCCATATACAACTAGATGGCTCACTTTTTACCTACCACCTTTAACCTCTCGATGCTATGGCTGGTTAGTTCTGGTTAGAAAAAAATTGATATCGAACATAATTTTAGCTTAAGTTTTAAGCACGGTTACTCTCTCAAAATACCGTTTTAATTTCTTAATTATAGAGGATGTAAAAATAAATAGCCATATTGTGGCGAACTGCAAATACTTTACCATTATTTTACTATACAAAGTACTATAAAATAACTTATAATAAAATGATTTTAAGTGGCATCCTTTAAAGGTAAATTCCCCTGTAAAAAAAAAGTATAGAAAAAATGTTTTATATATATATATATATATATATATATATATATATATATATATATATATATATATATATATATACCCGACAGAGTTCTAAAAGATAGGCTCAACTGGTAGGCTTTCCCTATAAAAAACGGTGCACAACCAGCAGTGTTATTGCTCAGGTGGTTTATGAGTTTTACCTTATGAAAAAGGTAATGCTCGCATAGTCGAACTTACGATTAAAATAGGATGATATTCCTTTTATTAGCATTATACTATATTAAAAAGATTAATAGTCCAGATGCCAGTACTTTTCTTGCTAGTATTGCTGTTTTACCTTCAGCAAAGAATTATTTTAATTCCTTTATGTTAATTAATAATTAAAGAATTAAAATAGTTCTTTAGGGTAAAAGCTAATTGCTTCTTGCGATAAAAACAAAAAGGCTACAAAAGGGACCAAATTGGTAATGCATAATATTACAATTATTTGATGTACACTGGGGGCTTTTTTTGCGGCTATTTTTTTCACTAAATTTTCTGAAAATACTTTTAAAAATAAACCCTCCAAGTTTAAGCTTTTATATTATTATTAAGTACTTTTTTAAATTTTTGTAGCTTAGCCGCGTTTTATGGCATTGTCCTGTTCAATGTCAAAAATTTTTCAGAACTAAATGCTCGACAGATGTGCCCATTGCGGCGAAGTCGTAACTCTAACTGGCGAGGTAAGACGGGTATAAAACCTAAAAAAATCTTGTTTTTTCTTATTTATCTCGTAAATGACAAGAGCTACAGAATAAATGTAGGGGACAATTTTATAGGCAATTAAATTTTCTATAAAAAATGTTTTTGATAAAGGTCCACTTAGGCCGAAAGGTCAGACAAAATTCCAAAATATCAAAATAGAAATGCGCTTTAACTTTTTACTTTTATTAACTGCCTGATCTGACTATATCCCCAAGAAAAATTTCCTTCCTCTAGAAGGAAATAATTAAAAAATATAAAAGGCAAAGGTCAAAGAATTATATTATATAAAAATTGAATAATATTTTTTGAGGTTAAATTGCTAGTCATTGTTTATTGGTCAATATTGTAGTCAAGTTTACGTACGTTGCATTAAATTTTTATTTTCGACAAATTTATGGAAATTTAATGCTATGCAAACTTCAACAACTTATATCTCAGAAAATGATAATCTTGGCAATTTCGTGCAAAAAACCTTATTTGTAAAAAATTGAATTTCCTATAACTTTTTTACACTTGTTTTGTAGCTCTTGTCATTAACGAGATAAATGCAAATATCAGTATCAAAAGAAAAATAGGTTTAAGTTAAGTTTACATGTATTTTAAATGTAAAATCTTGTCAGGCTGTGGTAGTATACTAAATATAAATATTAAGGGTTTAATTTTTCAAAGACATTTTTATAGGCCATTTCCAAAAAATTTTTTGATTACAGCGGAAAAAATTGTTGCAACAAAGCACCATAGTGTATACCTCAAAATAATATAAAAAGAAATAAAAAATATTACATTTTGATGCAGCTTCATATTTATAACAAAAAATAAGCTAAGGTTATTAAATGTAGTGATCTTTTAGATAAAAATATCAAATAAAATCAAACCAGTAGTAATAATTTGCAAGATGGGTTTTGTTATTTGTTCGATAGGATACTTATCATTTCTATATAAAGATCGGAAACTTTGTCTTGTCACTTTTCAAACTTTATTACGGTCAAAAACGGCATGTATTCTCAATTTCTTGATTATATTGTTCTTGTTTACCAACTTAAACTTGGTTTGGTCCAGTTGTCCAAATATCAAACTTTTTCTATTCAATAATGCTACTTTTTTGGACTCTTTATTTTTAACTGATATATCACGTTTTAGATGGTGTTTTTCGCAACCGTTTTCAAGTGACAACGGAATGAATAAACTTTTTCCTGTTTTAATCTATAGTTTTTTTTATTTTTACTTACGTTTCACTGCTTCTAATCGTGTAGTGTGTCTATTCCCCAAACTTGTATTCACACACACAGATTTACTTTTTTTTTTGGCTTTTAACTTCTGCACCAAAATTTTTTATTTTTTATTAAAAAAATGAGTGTCCTGTCAAAACATCTCGGAAACAACTTAAAATATATTTTTTAAAGTTTTGCCCTAGGGTTAAGTAATATAGAACTTCATATTGGTAAATATTTTAGTTTTTAAATATTTGTCTAAACTGGAAGTGCGTATAAACTTGTTTTGCCTGAGATTCTAAGCACATTTTGTGTAATAATACGTTTGCAGATCCAAAAATGTTGAATATTATTTTCTATCAAAATCCCATAGAATTTAATTTGATCTCTTGACTCAATTTACCTGACTTTATATATATTTTTTTTATATAATAATACAAAGTACAACATTAAATTAAGAAAACTATCAAACCCCAAAATGCTGTATATTACACATTAGAAATAAAAATAAGTTTGTGAAAGGTTTGATATTTCTATAAGTTTTAGTTATCGAGATATTTGCAATCAAAAATAATTTTTTATATGGCCAAGAGGCTGTTAATTTAAATTTAGGTCATAATGTATTTTTACTTTGCTATGATGGCGTTAAAAGAAAATGAAATGCTAAAGAAAGTTATGTTATTTTACTGATTCTACCAACTTAGAATACATTTAAAACCCAACTTTAAATCTGCAGCTTGTAAACCATTAATAATGAATTGAAAATGTCTCTTTTAGAAATAGCCAAGTTTACATAAACTTTTTATTATTTTTAATGCTTAATAAAATAAAAATAATAAATTTTGCTTTTATTATAAAAATATTTTTAAAAGTTTTTTTAATTTGCAATTTTGATTCCTAGTTTTGGAATACCTTATTAATACAATTTTCCAAAAGTTTATAAAAAAACGTTAAAATATATCCTCGGACTCTTTGTTTGACCTCCGGACAGTGCGGACGTGCATAAAAGACTACAAAGTTCTTCCCGGAGTGGCGGTTAGAGGTGCCGTACGGACGTTTTTACCTTTGGGGGTCAAGAAAAGATTCACGCTAAATTGACGGCATCTTTCTTCTGGATTTAAGCGCTGTGAGCGAAGATTCCTATAAGCTGATGGTATCCTGTTTGGTGGTGAACACGAGGCATTTCTCAAATGGCGGGAAATAGATGGGCGTGCCATGGAAACTGTCAGTAGTGAAAGTGAAGGTTATACGTAACACCAGTAGCAGGTCTTGGTTTGACAGCCGACAATTTATGCATTGCATCGATTGTGGAATTATTTTTGTTTTCTTTTTGGAATTTCTTGGAGCTACGAGCTCGATTATCCAGATTTTCCGCCGACGAAGCCCTGGAAAGCATAGTCCGGAAGGGGGAGAGTGGTGGATTGGACCTGAAGGCACCAAAACCAAGAAATAAAAATAGAATAGAATTGAAAATATATCCTCTTACAGAAAAATGTAAGTCAAAATAAATAATACAGAATTCTTTATAGAAAAAATTAATAAATAGTCTTGGGTTTGCAAACGTCATTTCCGACAAATATCTAAATATGTCAAAAATGGTAAGTCTTAGGCCTTAATACACAAAATTTGCTTAGAATCTTGTGCAGATTTCGAATATAAAATATTAAATAGGGTGTTCTTTTTAAAGTAAGTAAGTAATACGCACTTTCGGTTTAACCGAAATTTCTAGAACTGTGAGATATTTGCCATATGAAACTTCATCATCGACAAAATTATTTAAAAATATATTTAGTGATTTCTGAGAAAGTTTGAAGGAACACTCACTGTAAATAATCCTGTACAAGGTTAGTAGAAAAAAGCGGAACGATGGATTATCTCAGCAACCGTTAAATATAAATGAACCAAATTTTGTGGGGTATTGAAACATGAAAAATTTAAAAGTTGTATTTATATTGCAAAATTTATAGCTTTCTCTGTAGGTTAAAAAAATAAAATTTTAAATGGAATACCTTATTTTTTTACATTGTAATCAATTGCTTGTATTAACTTTACTTTGGTCTAATATTATCGTTTTTTTACTCCTGTCAATTTAAAAGGCATGGCATCAAGCTGGAATACAGAAACGGCTAGGTATGATCAATTATCTCAAAAACAATCCAACCGAAATTCGTCAAAATTAGTACAGGGGAAAAACTGAACATTTTATATTCAGAAATTGCATTTGCAGTGTTTCATAATTAAATTTCCTTATTCCTTTTTCTTGATTTTTTTTAAAATTTTGAAAACGTAGCAAAAATGCTATTTATAAATTTAATTAAATTTAAAAGGTTTAGTTTCACCCCTGTACTAATTTTGACAAATATTTGTTGGATCGTTTTTTAGATAATTGTCCATACCTAGCTGTTTTTGTATTAATTTCGAAAAAAACATGATGCCATATCTACGAAATTCACATGAGTTAAAGAAAAAGATAAAATCAGGTTATAATAGAGTTGATGCAATTTTAATAATAAAAAATAAGGTATTCTATTAAAATTTTTAAAATTTCCCAACCTACAGAGAAAGCTATAAACTTGGCAACTTTTAAATACAATTTTTAAATTCTTATATATATATATATTCTTTTAATTACCCATTGGCACAAAATTTGGTTCATCTATATTTAACGGCAATAATTTAAATATCCACCGTTTCGGTTTTTTTAAGAACCTTGTATTACTTTTTTATTGGTAAATATTCCAAAATAATTTTCATTTTGTTCAAATTTAAATATAAATAAGTGGCAAAAATTAAAAATAAATTAAGTTAATAACATTGGATAATAAAATGTATAATATTATTTTACGTTACTTTTTTAGTTTTATGTATACCACTTTCTATAATATAAAATTCCATATTGGTTGTCGAATAATAAATTTAATAAATATACATTTTATAAAATAAAGTTTTAATAAAATTTTGTTCTCATACAAAATGAGTTTTCTTTACCAATGAAATTATTCTAAAAATTTTAGAAATAAATAAAAATGGTTAGGGTAAGCTTCTAGTAGTCGTAAAATGAAATAGTCCTAATAAAAATCAAAATGAAATCTAAAATAACATTACCTAGTACCATACCGTAATAAAACATAGTGGATATCCGAATAAATCTTTTGGTGTTTTTTATTCATTTTAAAGTTACAGTTATGCCGTAAATAAAGTATTAGGTAAAAAATAATATATTTAGTTAGAAAAAAAGATTTGTAGGAATTTTATTATGGTCAAAAGTTATAATTTGGATTAAATGATATTTAGATACACCTAAAAAAATAAGATAAAGAAATACATTTTGGGAGTATTTATTTAAGAAAGAACATTTCCACACTTTAACCAAAACTTGTTTTATGTTAATTTTAAAATTTTCTTATTAACCGTTTTCAAATGATTAGTTTATTTTAATTTTAATATCTAATATATATTATATCGATTTAAACAGCCCTTAACCTTTTTTTAGGGGGACAAAAATTGCCCTGTATCGCCCCTCCCCCCTTGGGTCATTTTTTTTTGTGGAGCAAAGTGGAGATTTTTCGTCCTTTTTTGGAGAAAAAATAAATTAAAGATCCAAAGAAAAAGGGCCTCCCTTTCAAATCGCGCCCCTTTCAATCACACCCTATGTATAATACACAAAACTATCCCAAATGAAAAGTAAAGAAAAAAAAGAGTCATCGACTCTTCCAATCATGATTTCTTATACATACATACAAACTTCCGGACAAAAAAACGGGAACGTTGGATTTTTGCTAAGTTTGATACTTTATAAATTTTTCGTTTTTAATTCGATTTTTACAGTTCTTTTGCCATTTTATAGATATTGTAATTGGAAATATGGTGAATTTTTTCAATTATGGGTCTTGTTCCATAGGGCGCTATTATACTGGGTTAATAAATGTATGCTTTTTTGACCTAAGTTTTAAACACCCTGTGAAGATATTCGGGCTAGTATTTTTAATACTGACAATATTTTGATAAAGTTACATGTGGTTCTAACATTTTCTTATTTGACTCGTATCGTTATCTCTAATTTTAGGAGAGATACGATGTCTTTAATAAAACTATCAATTGAATTAAAACAATACCTATTAAAAAAAATAATAACATATATGACCCTTAAGATTCCATAACAGCGCGCATTCTGCTAGGTAATGAGTAAATAAGTGTGACGAATCTTTCCTGGGGAATTAAATTATATTTTTGGAAAAGTGCTATCCGCAGCTCTTGTAAAGCGTCTGGCTTTATATGGCGACAACGAACAGCTCTTTTTAACTGATCCCAAAAATTTTCAGTTGGATTCAAACCCGGACTACGTGCAGGCCAGTCTAACCGTCGAATGCAAACCTCATCTAAATTACATTTACAACATGTGGCCTAGCATTATCATGCATTAGTATAAAATATTCACCGATTAAGGGAGCAAATGAAACTATTGCTTCTTGAAGAATATCTTTATTGTATCGATGTGCACTAAGTGCTTTATTATCCACAAATATTAGTTAAGTTTGTGCATCAGTCGAAATACCCGCCCACACCATAACGGAACCACCTTGATAAGATGTAAGCTCTATATATTATAGTGCATTCGGCAAATCTTTTATTTGGTTCCCTATATACACTCTCAACCATCCGGCGACCGAGGGCACACCCTCGACTCATTTGTAAAGAAAACATTACTCCACTGCTCCACAGCCAAGTTTAAATGTTCCGTGGCAAATCGTAACCGCTTCTGTCAATGATACCGAAGTAATCTTGGTTTTTTTGCCGGCCTACGTGAACGGAGTTCAGCTTCGTTTATCCTCCTTTGAACCGTTTTGTCACTAATATTGATCCCACGTTCGCAACTCATTTTTTAAAGTCACGGAAGTTGCCCTTCGGTTCCTTAAAGATCTTACCACAAAGAAGCGATCGTCAGCTGCAGTCGTTTTTGTCTTTCTACCAGATCCTTGGCATCTAGTAAACTTTTTGTTTCTAAGTACCTATTTCAAGTATCTTGAACTATGGCCCTTGGAAATCCCAACGCCCGAGCTACATAACTTTTATTATGACCCTCCTCTTTAGAGCAATAATTTTTGATACGTCTGTTGTGGTTAACACCATGCTGACACCCCTAACCATTACACCAATTTTGAGAGCTGTAACTGTTTAATACTTAAAACAATTACAAAAGTTGACTTAATTTAAAAATGACTTGTGATCTAATAAAATATCGTAATTTGCAGAGTTTTATTAAAAACATCGTATCTCTTCTAAAACTAGAGATAACGAAATAAGTCAAAAAAGAAAATGTTAGGACTACATGTAACTTTACCAAAAAATTGTCAGTATTAAAAATAGCAGCCCCAAAATCTCACAAGGTCTTTAAAACTTAGGTCAAAAAAGCACACATTGATTCATCCGGTATAATAGCGCCCTATCGAACATGGCCCATCATTAAAAAAATTTGGCACATTCCCAAATAAATTATTTATAAAATGGCAAGAAAATGGTAAAAATCGGATTGAAAATAAAAAATATAAAGTTGTTCTTTGTCCAGGAGTTTATTTTAATGAATCCAGATCGCAAGCGCAAGTGCTCACCGTCCACTATACACGTCGGTCATGCTTAAATTTGCTGTCCTATAAAAGTGTCACCCGGAGAAGCAACCCAGATCGGGGGTTGAATTTAACAAGACCTAACTGAATTAAACTTGACTCCTGAGGCATGGGGGTTTACCTGGTCACCATACAAAAAAAAATGTTTTTTAATTATTTGAACCATTTGGCAATGCCTACTGTTATTTTTGTAAAGATATCCCACCAAAAACATAAATGTGAGAAACGCGAGCCAACATTAATACTAAAATTATTCTTGGCTGTAGGCTTCGCCGCAAAAAGAATAGAGCTTTAAATGAGTGCCAAGTTTTGTACAAAATCCAAATATGTATGAGATTTTTAAGTAGTTTATATTAAAATAAATAAAATATTTAACCCCTAATTAGACGCGTCGGTGTATTTTGTACACCAATCTCAAAAAAAATATCACCATTTGTTTAAAAAACGATTTCTAAAATTATGGATCCATGTATCCTAGCAGAAGGATGTCTTTGGTATGCTGTGACGGTCTTAGTTTAAAAATCTTATTTGATCGTGGGAATATCGTTCTTTCATTTGTAAACGGTGCCTAAAATACACCGCACGACTATTATTAATGTAATATACTATCCGACGCAGTATTTTTTAAGTTTCTTTAATAAAATTGGTGTAGGTATTTTAAAATTATTATACAATTAAATGCATCAGCACAACATCAAAGACAAATAGCATGTACTTTATTAAAAGTATTTCCTGGTCCAAAAACAGAATCAAGAGATATTGATATTGACACTGAAGTTAATGCATTTAAACGTATCAAATTATTTTAATTTGCTTGTATTTTTATGTAATATTTTGCATTTGTAACATATTGACAAAATAAGGGTAGAGCCTCATATACTTTTTTCAAAATATCATTCGTTTTCTGAGTTACAAGCCGTTAAGGTCAATTTTATTTTGTTGTTTTCGCCATATTGCATTTATCTCCATCCAGTTGATATTTATCATAAAATCGAGCTTTGCAGATTTTAAAATTTTAAGACAAAAGTACTTTTAAATACGTCAGAGCACTTTACCTAGAAACTCAAAATTTATTTACATCATAACTTTTTTATTTTTGACAGATATCGCAGCTGGGCGCGCCATTTTTATAGACAATCAAAACCTTAAAGATAAAGTACTCTTATTAGTCGATAACCTCACCGTTTAGGCACAATAAACATCACAAATTTTCATCAATTTCAATCAAATTACCTAGATACATACAGGGTGTCCAGTAACTCAACCGACAAACTTTACGGGTCGATTCTACAAAACAAAATAAGAAAAATCTTCATATAAACATATGATCTTAACGTCTTAGTTTTTAAGCTACGATGTGTTAAATATTTAAAAAAACTCTATCTTTTAATTTTTAACACCCTGTAGTTCAAAACTAAGACGTTTAGGACATATGTTCATATAAAGTTTTTTTTTTCTTATTTATTGTTGTGTTACTGGACACCCTGTAGGTATGTAGGTAATTTCAACTGAAATTGATGAAAAACCTTGATGTCTATTGGTGCCTAAACGGTGAGGTTTATCGACTTTAATAAGGAGTAACCCTATTTTTTAAGTTTTTGATTGTCTATAAAAGGGCGCCCCCATTTTTTGTCAGGACATCTGCCAAAATAAAAAAGTATGATGTAAATAAATTTTAGGTTTTAGGTAAAGTGCCCTCTGGCGGTATTTAAAAAAAGTGCTTTCTTGGCTCTAAAATTTGAGAATCTGCAAAGCTCGATTTGTGTGCCAAATATCAACTGGATTGGTTAAAAAATAAATGCAACATGGCGAAAAACCAAAAATAAAAATTGAACTTTTGACGGCTTGTAACTTGAAAACGAATGACATTTAAACAAAATTTATATGAAGCTCTACCATATTTGTCAAGTAGAATCACCCCTTAAGTTTCGTGATCGCTTTTGAATCACCCTGTGTAAGCAATTTAAATAAATGCATATTTAGTATTAAACACGTATTTATAGTACATATTTGTAGAAAGTAGCATTAGGACTTTTAACTTTGTATTGGTCCACCATGCCGACCTATTAGGCAAGCCGCAAAGTGACTGTCACAAAAATCAACGTCTTTTCTAGTAGATGCGTCGCTAATCAATTTGCGCTGTATAATTTAATTTCATAGTTACAAAAGTACGTGCTATGCTGGGTAGTCGCGTCGCACGCGTCATATTAAATTCTTACGCGTCTAATTAGGGGGAAATAATTGCGAATAAAGCAACTTGGTGCGTTTTTATTAAAATATTTACAACAGCACATGTCCATTTTTAAATAAACATTTTTCATTTATAAAACAGGTTCTTTTGGGTAAAAACAGTATGAGTTTTTTAAGCTCATGCTTTCGGTTTATTTTATTATTTTTTTTTATCTGTAAAGCTTTTACCTCACAATTTCTTTAAATATCATTAAGTGATAATTTTTATTTTTACAGAATATCTAGTGTAATTAAGGCAAGCTGAAGCGACACCAAATAATTTGGGTGATCCCAACGGAAACAACGATTCTGGTTATGCCCATAGTCAAGCCGACAGTATAGCCCCAGATAGTCCAAGAACTTTTGCAATAACTAGAAGTACCAACCAAAAAATAGGCGCTACGATGGATACCGAAATGAGGTAAGTAAATATTTATTATTGTTAAAAACCTAAAAAAATCTGTCAATTTTTTTATTCAAAACATTTGTTTTTTGTCCATTTTGCAATACAAATTGATGTTCTTTTTGTTGGGTACACGCCTGGAAGAATGGGACCGCTTCGTCCTGGTCCCGGGGTATACGAGCTGACCCGTTCAGCCCCATTGACCCCTATGAACTGGCCGGTCGCTGAGACAAAATAAAGTAAAAACCCCCAAAAACCCAAATAATTCGACCAATTAAAAACGACGTTTCGGTGGCAAGTCGGACTATCAAGTAAAATTCAACGAATAGAAAATAAATGTAATATTTGCACAATTTTTTAAAACACAAACACCATTAGATTTCCAATTAACAAAAACAAAAAACCATACAACAAAAAAACAAAACCATACAACTTAAATGAAAATAAAAAAATGTTATTTATAAAATACCTTGCGAATGCAAATAGTTTTGTATAGGTAAAACTTGTAGATCATTAGCTAAACGCATAAAGAACACAGATCAAACGTAAAATCAAGAAGAAAGTGCGTGTATATATTATTAAATAAAGATAATTGTGTAGCATCAATTTCAGTTAATTTAAATCAAACACTTGGTTGTCTTTGCTTGATACTGAAGTACCCTTCAGGAAAACTAAAAATCAATGAACTCATGACCTTTTTTGTCTTACAAATAATAAATACACCAGTTACTTATGTCACTCATGAGCACATATGTCAAACTATTTTCAGTTTGCGATTTTAAAAGCATAAAATTTATAATCATTTCTAATTTAAATATTAGTTAACTTTTTATTTTTATTTTTTAACTTTATTTTAACTTGACAACGGTGGCAGACTTGCCACCGAAACGTCGTCTTTTAATTAAATTTTTGGGTTTTTGGGGGGTTTTTCTTTTATTTTGTTTCAGGCGACCGGCCAGTTCATAGGGGTCCAATAGGGCTGAACAGAGGTCAGCTCGTATACCCCGGGACCAGGACCGAAGCCGTCCCTATTCTTTCCAGGCGATGTACCCAACAAAAAGACCATCAATAACAAGAGTATATATTTGTCTATTTTTAGACTACGTGGTTTGCACAGCTTTTTTTCTTTTAATCTACACCTTCATATTGTAAAATCTATTTGTATATACTCAAATTATATAAATATGTATATCAGTTGTTTCAAAACTTGGCTGGCCATCGTCTTAGGTAAGTTTTTTTTATATGATGCTGGGGCTTGTTACTTTTTTAGATAATATTTATAGCGTTTACTTTCAAGGGCCTATTTCTGGGATATAACAAAATAACTTTTTATAATCTAATGAAATACGAAAGGTTTTTTTACATAAATATTTTTGTTTAACTCAGTCCATGTTGTTATTACTACTTTTGTCTAAAATTTGATTTCTCGTGAAGCGACTCGCATGGTTTTTTATAAAAAAATTATAGAGGGGCATTTTCTTAGGTGCAAGGATTTTTATTTAAAGCTGGGGCGTTTAACCTTTTTTAAAGAGTTATTTTATAGGCCACAACGCCGAAAGTCTTGGACCCCCTGTGGTGTATACTCATGTGTTATAAAGAATCCTGCATGTTTTTAAGTATCAGATACAAATATTCTTTCATTATGTAATTAAAAAGTACACATACTTATTTGGAGATAGGCCAATTATCATTTCCCCTCCGCCATGTGACTCAAAAGAATGTCATTTTCATGGATGATAACGCCAAGACCACATCTAGGCAGAAGAGTTCAGAAGCTTCTTAATGCTGAGAGAAATCAACAGATTAGAGTGGCCAGCTAATTTCCCAGACATGAATCCAATTGAGAATCTGTGGGATATTGTTTCCAGAGCTATCCACAATCGCAATCCACCACCTAGAACCGAGGAGGAACTTGCGGTAGCCGCCGTAGAAAGAATGGGACCGCATATCGCAGGAATTAATTAATAATTTAATCATTTCCATGCCCAAACGTGTAAACTCATTACTTAAAAGTAGGGGGAGGCCTACAGAGTATTAGCTGTATTTTGTTTTTGTGTACTGTCATACAGGTAATTTTGTTTCAATAAACGTTATTTATAAATTAACACTGTTTTTCCATTTTCTTGATATATCTTTATTTTAGCCACAGCCACATACATGAACTCCAAATATGTTTTAACTAAATTAAAATCAACATGGACAACACTTTGAATTAGATGCCTTTTAGAATTTTTTTCAAATCAATTAAGAAGTATAAAAATGCTAGTGGGGTCAAAGACTTTGGCGTTGTGTCATAGTTATTGCTTACTTTGAAAAGAGTCTAGTACACTAGGGATAAAGGGAAATACTTTTTTACTATCTAATGAAATACCATAGGTTTTCTTTTGGCACTAAAGCTAAAAAAATTATAAAAAGAAAACAGTCGAGTCTACTGTTTTACCTATTTACGTACGGCATAAAGCCGCTTCGAAAATCTTAATTATTTTGTTGTTACTGAGTAAATTTTATTATATTATTGGAAGATATCACCGCTCGGTGGCTATATTTATAAAAACTAGTTAAAACTGCCCAATAATAGTTAATCTAACCTTAATAATATTATTTATTTTGATGTACCGTAAGCGTGTATTTTTCTTGTGGTTTTTGTTAAATATTATATGTATACAAAGATTTTGTCAAAGCTCTTGATGGGTATTCAAGAAATCGTTTCAAAAACAAAAGCTCGAATTATTTTCGCGAAAAAAAAACTGATCGTTTTATAGAACCAAAACTTAAGTATTACCAATTAAAGTATGAATGTATTTAGAGGTGAAAGAAACTTTAAATCTACAGGAAAAGGAAAAAAAGTTAGAAGGAAAAGGCGATTGTTCAAAAAAGTCCAAAACTAGAAAATGGCCATTTTGTTAGTCTTATGCCTTGTTCAGACACGGTTAGTAATTTAGTCGAGTAGCGAGTAATTAAGTATTCTTGTGCGAGAGTGGAGAGCTACTACACTAAACTGCTTTTCTAATTTTTACTATCCGCACGCACCAGAATACTTACTGCTTTGCTTTGCTTTCTTTGTTGTTGGTCCCGTTAAAAAACGATTAACCAGCTCTCCCTCTTCCTGACTATACTTTCCAGGGCTTCGTACGTGGAAAATCTGGATGGTCGAGCTTTCGGCTCCCAGAAATTCAGGTTCAAATATTTACTTTTGTTCGAAACAAAATAATAATCGATTCACTTCATGTAGCTGTCAATCAAAAAACTGTTACTGGTATCGGGCCTAACCTTCACTGTCACTTGCTGACGCTTCCAGTAGAGAGCGCCACCGTCCCCGGCCGTTACGAAAACACGTGAACCCCGCTTATCTAAAAACATCAGGATTTTTAGGAATCTCCACTTACAGCGCTTAGTTCCAGAAGAAAAATGCTATCAATTTAGCGTGAGTCTTTCCTCGATTCCCAAAAAGGCACAGAAACGTCCGTACAACTCCCTTCAGCTGCCTACCTGGGAGGGCTATGCGTAGCCTCCTACAAAACGTGACCGCACAATTTAAAGATCGCGAGATTGGGAATACCTACTTACTATCCGTGTCTGAACAACGCTTTACAGATAATAATATAGAGGCTATAAAATTACCATTGGCCGTAAGGAAAAGGGGTAGACCAGAAGGTCGAAGTAATATTATAAATGGATTAAGTGCCACAAGAAAGAAAAAGACAATAAACATGATAAATAAAAGTTTATTTTATTACACTGTGTTACCTATGTAGTTTTATTTTCTATCTGGTATTTCCCGATTTTTTTATTTTTATTCCGTAAAACAAATAAAAATAATATTTTTGTTAGGCTAATTCCTTTATATCCGTATTTGTCATCAAAATTGTATTATCTTTTAGACATGCTGGATCCGAAAAAATAATTTCAAAAAGACACACCCTTTATTGTACCCTGCATATCTTAAAAGATAATACATAATATGTAACGCTATTATAAAAAAATAAAAGGAAAAAATTTTTTTCTACAAACCTATGTTGACTTAAAATATTATTTAATCCAATAAAAGCTATAGGTTAAAGGGTAAGAAGTAACATGAAAAGTCTGGAATACTGTTTTTCTTAAAAAGTTTTTCTGGTTATATTTCATACTTGTTCAAACTTTGTGAAGTGGAAAACGAAATTAATCTCGGTCTCCCACCAATTATCGGCTTTAAGAGAAAGTTTTCCGGATTAATTTCAGTCTTAAAAACTTGCTAGATTGGTCTGGTATTAATACTTACACTTATATTTAAAAAATAATAATAAAAATATTGTTCGGTTAAATAACTGGCACTTTTTTAATGCAAATTAGCTTTATCTAAATATGTTTTAATTTTAATATGGTATGACAAAATTTAAAAAAATTTTCGATCGTAAAAATTTTGTTTTTTTCTCGTTGTCATGAAAAAAGTACTTTATTTTTAGTAGACTATACAGTGTGGTTTATTAACTGTGCAACGAATTAAAAATATTTTTATTTGTTATTTGTCAGAAAATTTTATTCTTCATAAAAGTTGGTGCTTGGTCCGAAACTGTATTAGCAGGAGTTTGTTATATTTTTTTTAAAAGAAGGGCACTTTACCCATAACTAGTTTTCAATCTTTATGACTTACCTCGTATACCATAAAACTTTTAATAAAACTAACTAACTTTTAAGATAAATAAAATAATTCGTGACATAATTCCAGAAATGTGTTTAGAAGTAATGGAAAATTTCAACAAAAGAATTGTGTGCTGTCAGAGAAGTTGTTGTGGTCATTTAGCAGATAATTATTCCATGTTACATGTACACAATTCAGCTACGCAGTGCCATACATAAACTTTAAATATGTTATTAAACCTTTATTTTATTCGTTACCAACATTCAAAACCTCTTATTGGAACACCTTTTAAAATATTGTACATTATATGATACTATACAGTGTGTCCCAAATTGGTGATGGATGTATTGGGATCTCGGAAACCATAGGAGATAGAGAAACGGTTAAATGGGGAAAGTTTTAGGCAATTTTATGAGTAACATCATGCCGCTTACATAGTGAGTCTGGCTGTTCAGGTTTTTGAGATATTTTCAAAAAACTGAAATGTTGCATTTTGAAAATAGGCTGTAACTTTTTTATTTATCAAAATTTTTAAAATCTGTGAAAACATTTTTAAAACAACTTTTTATGTAGAATACACCTGTGTGGTCAATTTTTTTCGCCGCGTTTCAGTTTTCTGGAGCCATCATCAGCTTTCTTTTTCTTATGGCGGCCATATTGGATTTTTACATCATCGTTTAAAAGCAAAAAATTACAAATTCAGTGATGTATCACACTTTGCTAAAAAAATATAATTTAAGCGATGAAAAGAGAAAGAAAGAAATCTTGATAAAACAGGCAACGATGCATAAAAAAACACTCGAAAAACCAACACGGAATAGAACTTAAACGCATAGAGGTTAAAATTAAATCGAATAAAACATACTGGTAAACCTATTTTGTTTTCGTACCTTAGATCTCCATCAGCAATTATCGAAACCATAAAATACAATAAACCCTTGAAAGTCAACAGCTAAATCCCTAATTAATATTTTGAAAGACAAATGCCATCACAGATACATCAAATTTTTAACAAAATAGAAATTAATAAGCGACAATTCGGTTCTTTTTAACGCAACCATTCGTTTTTTAAAAATTATTAAGTGATACATATTAGCTAAAAAACACAATGGTTGCGTTAAAAAAGAACCGAATTGTCGCTTATTAATTTCTATTTTGTTAAAATTTGATGTATCTGTGATGGCATTTGTCTTTCAAAATATTAATTAGATTTAGCTGTTGACTTTCAAGGGTTTATTGTATTTATGGTTTCGATAATTGCTGATGGAGATCTATGGTACGAAAACAAAATAGGTTTACCAGTATGTTTTATTCGATTTGAGCTTAACCTCTATGCGTTTAAGTTCTATTCCGTGTTGTTTTTCGAGTGTTTTTTATGCAACGTTGCCTGTTTTATCAAGATTTCTTTCTTTCTCTTTTCATCGCTTAAATTATATTTTTAGCAAAGTGTGATACATCACTGAATTTGTAATTTTTGCTTTAAACGATGATGTAAAAATCAATACGGCCGCCATAAGAAAAAGAAAGCTGATGATGGCTCCAGAAAACTGAAACGCGACGAAAAAATTGACCACACAGGTGTATTCTACATAAAAAGTTGCTTTAAAAATGTTTTCACAGATTTCAAAAATTTTAATAAATAAAAAAGTTACAGCCTATTTTCAAAAATGCAACATTTCAGTTTTTTGAAAATATCTCAAAAACCTGAACAGCCAGACTCACTATGTAAGCGGCATGATGTTACTCATAAAATTGCCTAAAACTTTCCCCATTTAACCGTTTCTCTATCTCCTATGGTTTCCGAGATCCCAATACATCCATCACCAATTTGGGACACACTGTATATATGGTATAACATCGTAAAAAATGAATTTGGATAATCACAACCATTAAATTATAAAAAGTATACTTACACCTACTACTGAATAATACAAATATTTTATAAGCGGTTTTCTGTGTGATATGTCTAATTTCATCACCTCCGTGATCACCACCTTCGCTATCAAACGGTGTGTAATTTTTATTGCCATATTTACAAAAAAATATTACTTTATGAATATTTTACAATAATAGCCTGTGGCTAATGTTAAATAAAGTAAAAAGGGTGAGGCTGTGTGCACGTAAGAATGTAGAGGGAAGAAATGTAACTTTTGTATTTCGTGCAAATCAGCACTATATTTTAAACATTACTTTTTAAATTTTGATTACTTTACAATGCTTCTTCACATACCTATATTTTTGTAGCAGGTTTTAAAATAAATTGTTTTTTTGCCCAAAATATTCACATTTAACCCCTTAATTTTTTCATTTTTAAAGAAAAAATTGCAAAATTCTAAATTCATTAACCTTTTTAGGTACTTTTTATACCAAACAGCAATAAATCTATTAATTTATCAATGGTAAAAATTGCTGTTTTGTCACCTAGTTAGTACTTTTTAAGGGTAGACATTATTAAATAGACATTCAACTGATATTTTTAATGTCTAAATATTTTTTTATTTTTATTTTGGACAATTCATAAAAGCCTAAAGTGTGAATGCTAAAGTGCCGTGGGTGTCTTAAGCGAGATAAGAGGAAGTTGGAGATTTGGGGGGGAAGAATAGACCTTTGCGGGCAGCAGATTACACATTCCAAAAACTCTATGGATAAAAGAACGAACAAAGTAGTTATACGCCAATCTCCAGATATGAAAACAATATTTCAAAGGGAGTCGTAATATAATTTACCCTTTTATGATTTATAATTACTGTAAAAACTGAAAATTGCCTATCTTTAATAATACTTGGATATACTTGGATAAATATTACTTGGATACACTTAGTTATTTTTATTATTTTTTTTTTTAAATAATACTATTTGACACTTAATCACTAACCGTTGCCGTGCTTATTTCTTTTGGGTAAACCCTGCATTTTAAAGGATTTCTCTTCTCTTGTCTTATTATATGTATATACTTACTAAGATTATTTTTATTTTTGCTATTGTCAATATTTTTCGTATTAGCTTAATAGTTGTCAGTAACTATACGCAAATAATTCTAACTAAAGCTTCCGGCAAACAGCGAGCGCGATGGGACAGCAGCAAGGCATCGACGCATTTTGTTACATTAAATCCTTGTCTAACGTCACGTCGCCCCCCGTCCGTGTCACGGACGTATTTTCATATGAAATTGACGCACTGATGTCCCGCTGCGGTCACGTCACGGTCGCTGTGTGCATAATTAGCAGAATTATTTGTTTCTAGTAAAATAAAAAATTTATCAACCCCCTTATAGCCCATGTCCCTGTTTTTATAATTCGACAAAATGATTAAAGCAAACTCCCCAACTATTTAGTTTTTGCCGAATATAGTAGATATTAAAAAATAATAATCAAGAATTATTAATAAAATTTAAACGAACTTAAAATTTATTAGAGTATAATTTTTACATGTATCGTTTATATTAAGTAAAAGTACCCGTATTTTTCACGGTCCCAGAATTCTTTATGTTAAAATATTTTCAGCGGTTATTAGGAATTTTATAAATTACAATCATTTACTCGTCATTAAACCAGTTTTAGGAACACTTAAGAACATTTTTCTTGGCAAAATTTACGTTATTAAAAAGTGTCAGATCATTATTTGCGAAAAGATAATCATTAATTATTAAAAGCTCTTACTTTATGACTTTTTTATACAGGGCGTTTTCTTATTGCAATAAAAAAATATTAGCTTATTTCCGAGCTAATTAAAAAAAAACTCAAAAAATGTTTTTCCAATATTTTAAACATCTCCTAACTATTTTTGATAAAATTTGGCAGTAATATTTAAAGTAAGACTTCTCGAAGTAAACCAATTGGGGGTGGACGAACATGCGCACTTAAAAGCCATGGCAGAATACAAACACCGACACACCGTACCCCACGTCGGCGGTCTGAACGTAACGGTCATTAGTCTACCGTACTCCGAACGGGAAACCCAGACAAGGCGTCGTAAGTTCTTTCCGATAATGCGGATAGTCTGTTTGTCGCATGCGCGTCAAACCTCAAAGATGAGTGGTATCCAAGCGCACAAACACATTTTACGCCCCAAAGGTAACTTTTGTTTCGCGCAGGTAATAACATTGGCAATCCATCGAGATCAGTAGTCCAGTGACGTTCCGGGCATTACCTGATAGAATATGTCTGACAAAAAAATGTACCCCACTGGCTTTTGCATTTTTTTTTTGTATTTAATTACAAATTATTAAGTACAAATAAAGCTTTTTTATATCTTGCTTAGTTTCCCAGAAAAAAATTTAGTCCACTTGAGTATTTCTTAGTATTGTTACTTAGTTATAAATTAATATTTTCACCAGAAGATTTTTTAGGTTTATTGTGTGGTTCATATGCTTTTGGCGGATTTCGTTTTTGATTTTTTGAACAGTAAGTAAGGTGCAAAAATATAAAAACACAACAAAGCTGTATTTTTATTTGCTTAATAGTAAGAATAAAAATTGCACAAAAATCAGTGACGTACATTTTGTTTTGTAAGAAATATTTGTTCTCTTAAATGTAATGGATTAAACTATCAACGTACAATATTTTAATAAAAACACGAAACCGCAAAGCGGTTTTAATGTCAAAATTAAAAGACCGCGAAACAGTCAAGGGTAAGCCCTATGCTGTAAATACATTAATTTGTTTCAAGCTTGAAATAATGATTTCCATATGACATTTAACAGATAATTCAATATTTTCTACGCAGTAATAAATCTAAATTTTGAAAACATTTCAATTTAAATCTTAAATGGAATTTGTTACTGCATGAAAAATATTGAATTATTGGTCAAATGTCATTTGGAACTCATAATTTCAAGGTTAAAACTTGAAACCAGTCAATGTATTTACAGCATATGGCCGATTAACTTTTATATTTGATAATATGGTTTGGCATTTTCTATTAATTTTCGGAACCAGTTTGGATGATATAAACTTTTTCGATGTTAAACAATAATATACTTTGGGCACTTTATATTGATAAGTACCGGATGACCCTATAAGCAAAGTAAGCAATTGCACAAAGCATCACGTGGTGAAGGGCATAAGAAGGGGGCACTATAAACAGAAACATGAAGGGTAAAGCTAAAAATCTGCAAAATAAATTTCGTGTGTGTTTTATAAACGTAAGAGCTTTTTTATACATCGGTGTAGGGGCCCACAGGAAGTAAAGCTGTTTAAAATAACACGTAAGGACCTTTTTTTTGGTGCTTAAAAATTTTAAAGGTTGTGTCGCAAAGAGGTCCCACCGAAGTGGATTGCTTAGGGCATCAGACAGTCTTAATCCGGCACTATAAATACCTAGTTAGTAACTCCGGGTACAGTAGTTTTAAACCAATAAAATACAATAATTTTTATTGTGGTAACTAGGGTAACTAACTCTTTAAACGAATAAAATACATTTTTTGTTCAGGTATTTTTCTTTATTTATAGTGCCAATACAATAGTGATTTAATAACTTACAAAATACAAAATCTCTTAAAAAAGTAGTGGTGTCTAACCAATTTATTTTATAATAAGGAAATATTCATTTAAAGTTCCTATAACTTCAAGTTACTAGAATATTGCTAAACTGTTCGTATTTTTGACTACCTACGTCAATATAAATTTACCTTTTACTCAACTCTATAGGGATTTATAAATGTTTATGTAGCATTTTTCCAACGTAAGGATATATGTGTATTTTTAATTCATTGGGTACCTGTGCTGAATTTAAATTGCTGCTTTTCATAAAACTCCGTGTATTAAGGAAAAATATACAAAACCGATTTATATTTTTCGAAGCATGGATTCTGTATGCTGTGCGCTCTCAATCATGCAAACAAAAAGATGATTTTTAAATATTTTACCGTGAGAAATTTAGCATTTTAATACTCGTGGACAAAAAAAATGTTGTAGGGTCTTTCAAATACCGCGAACACTGTAAAATTATGGTGATGGTGAAAGTAAAAGACAATGTTTAAAAAGATATATTTTCTACATGGCGCAATTTAAAATAAAAAGAACGTCCTTAGTATCAAAATTAGAAGCTTAAATTTTAAAGATTTATTTTTTCGATTAGATAAATGTTTATGTATTCGCGAAAAGATAATAATTTTTAAATAAATACTCTAGTCCACATAAAAGAAATGCGTTTTTAATCGAGCAAATATTAATCAATTTATTATTGTTTCGAAGAATCTTGCAAACATGTGAATCTTAATGCTGCGTCATCATAAGCCCTTGAAACGTTGTAAATTTCGTCCAGTTCAGTGTTACCACAGCTAGTACATTTGTACTAGATCTAGTACTTTTTAATCTAGCGGTCTAGTACGTACTGATGAAAATCTAGTAGGTTTTTGAAAATTCACGTATTTACCTCTGAGTAGGCTGAAGCCTATGGCGGCGTTTTTAATAATTTTGTGGATGTTTTCAAATTTAATTGTATTTAGTACGTAGGGTTCTAACCAAAACAAGATGAGGACCTTTTTTTTGCTCTTCAAAATATTTTTGTTTTTTGAGAGGTGGATAGGTGTTACAAGAGGACAAATGGACCAAAAGTTTCTGAATTTTAAAACTATTTTTTTAGCTTTAGCTTATTTGTCAAATTTAGTACATTCTAGTACTTTTTTCTGGAATCTAGTACTTTTATAAAAATCATTGTGGCAACCCTGGTCCAGTTCATGTCCGCGCTATGTGGCGCGGTATGCGGCGTGGAGCGGCACGGCGATTTGTGCAAGTCTGGACGCAGCTTAAAACTGTATTTAAATTAAAATGCAGTATATTTTAAACAGAATCATTATTATAATAAAATTGTTGTATTTTTACTTTTCCTACTGAAACATACTTATTTTTTATAACATACACCAAAAGTGTATGGTGACATTTGCCGCAGAAATATTTATATATTACATTACAAGACCTATAAATTTAATCGAATAAACTATCCATGTTTTGCTGGCAACAAGGAAAGATAGGACCGCAAAGTGATCTAGGTTCCAAGCACAATCATGTAAGAAATATTTTGATAGTTTATTTAATTTGTATGTGTAAGTTAAGTGGTATAAGTTTAGATTTTTTCCTGAATAACTTAAATTAAAGCTGACAACAAAGAATGAGAGAAATGTATTCGCAATTCCGCAGCACTAGTAATTTAATCACTTATCTAAACAAATTTTAATAAATTCGAGGTGTCTAAGCAAGCGTTTAGGTCTTAAACCAAAAATTAACTATTATTATAATTTTTTTTTGCAATGACATAATATCCTTTTTTAGTAAACAAAACCCGAAATTAAAAATTTTGAATTTAAATAATCAGTTTTTAGCCTCATATAAACGCATTATTTATGAAAGCGGTTTAAATTTATTGTGGACATTAAATAAAAGGTTTGTCGTAAAGCTATTTGACCACAACGGATTTAACGGAAGATAAACAAAAATAATATGACTGGTTGTGGAAAATGTGTTTGAAAACCCGCAATGGTCCAATGGTTCTAATTTGTTTTCACCGAACTAAAACGAAAGCGGACAAAATAACTCGTATATGGGTGATTCTTCACAAATCTTACTTTTTACCCTTTAAAGCCTGGTTTATATTTAAAGTAACGTAAGACGTAAAAGGTAAGCCGCAAGCGTTAAAATGTAAGGAGTAAGCAGTAATAACAGGTCAATTTAGAGACAACCGGATAGCTGCAGCCCCGTGTTTTTCATTATCTCTCTGACATCTCACGAAGGCTTATGCCTAAATACCAGTGTACTGTGAGTGCCGGGTTATTAGATTAACCCACTTTTTGACTCTGTTTCGTCAACGTGATCTAAGCACTGAAACATGCAGTTATGCATTTCACAGCAACTTTTAGGACAACGCGGTAATGCCACCAAGGACGCTATTTTTTTAAATTACTACTACTTAGGATTGGCAAAATACTACACAGAGACTTTGCCATTACCATCTGTGTGTATTAGCCTTAGGTTTAATTAGGGATTAAAAAAAGATTTAACTAGTTGTTTGAGTACACGAAGAAAGAGAGGAAGGGAATTTGATCTATAGGCTTTTTTTTCTCTGGCGCTTTAGGTCGAACGGTCAAGCGGCAAGGCTGCCTCTAACAAGTACGTGCTCAAAGGTAGAAGGGAGATTTTTAATTTGATCTACTTACCTGACAACACTGTGCCAGTCAGTGAAAGTTGTTTTTTGTGGTTATGTCTATTTTTGTTTATGTTTTTATTTTTTCGTAAATTTTAATAAATATAAAATAAGATGATTTTCGCTAATTTGGGTTCTACTGTTTAAGGTAAATAAAAAGCTTTTTTTACTGTCACTACAATAAATATGTCACTTGCAAAACCAATAGCAGTTTTTAGAATGACATCATAATATGTATCACACTAGTATTGTAAAAGTACTTTGCAACACTAGTGCTGTAAAGTACTTTGCAACACTAGTGTGATATAACGCATTTTCTATGCATGAAATCAGTGTGCTATTTGCTATTTTCACAAGTGGTCGTAAGAAAACAATATATTGTATTTTGTTTTGAGTAGCGGATGATCCAAAAGAATACATTGTAAAAAGAATGGCGACATATTGTAGTGAATGTGCAATGGAGGTTTAATTAAGGAATTTAAAAAACAAAAGATTTAACTAACAAAAACCAACCATACTCTGTCTTCGGTTTTCGGTGTTTCTTACTTGATTTACTCAAATACTTGAAAACAGAGTATAGATGGGTTATTATTAATACTAATGCTAATACTAAAATTAAATTCTAAATTAAAAAACTGGGCCTAAGACAAAAAGTTTTTAATTTACTGCCCCTTAAAGTTAAATTTTTAATACTTGTTTTAAAATTGCTTGCTTAAGCATAAAACCAATATGCCTTATATTTGGTTGCCCTTTTTTATTTTAATAATAATTTAACCCTGATTTTGTACCGCTAGAGGGCTACCGTTTGGAACGGTTGTAAATAATTTAATCTTATTTAAATTACAAACTGGTAAAAAAGAAACGTAAATTATTTTTTAACACAATTTTACTTTATTTTTATTAAATAATTTTGCCTAGAATGTAAAAAAACAATAATTACTACAAAACTATTAAAATAAAGTAATTATATACCATTATACAGAGTATTTCCAAACTACACTACGGTTCAAAATTTAAGGGTGTAAATTCTTAATGTCATTTTATAAAAAAACATCCAAAAATACAGGGCCGTGTCTACCGGGTGGTGCAGGTGGTGCAAGGCACCAGGGTGCAATGGTGCAGGGGCGGAAAAATGTTAAATAAATGGCAAAAAGTATGGAAGAAAGGGCGGGCGATAGTTAAAAAGAAAGTGCTGAGAAGAGAAATAAAAAGTGGGGACCTTTTTTTTGCTTTGGAAAATTTTATAAACCCAATATAACATGTTCTTCCAGGGGCGACAAATAATTTTTTGCACCACTGCGCCAGATACCCTAGGAACGGCCCTGCATAAATATGTATCTGGACTTGCTTTATTTTTTAGATACAGTGTAAAAGTTACAAAAATGTCAATATTTTTGAAGTATTTTAAAACCCTTTTTTTTATCTTTTTGACTTCCCTAACGAAGGTCTATGCCTAAATACCAGAGTACCGTGGGTGTCGGGTTATTAGATGTTTAACCCATCGTTCCCCTAAGCTCCGTCAACGTTGTCCAAGCACTGAAAAATGCAGTTGCATTTCACAGCACCTTTAGACAACGCGGTAGTGCCACTACGGTCGTTATTTTTAAATAACTACTACCTAAATATGTCTCCCCGCTGGGAATCGAACCGCCGACCTCTGGCTTCGAAGATCAAAGCTCTGTCCACTAGGCCACTGGGGAGACAAACCCTTTAACCGATTTAAGTAAAATTTGGTACACTTATTTATTGTAAAGATTAGGATTACCTATTAGGTCGAGTGGCGTCTTAGTGGACACCACAGCCAATATTATTTAAAAAAAATAATACGCCACCGACTTTTTACAAAGATTTTATAGTTTTTATTTTTCTTCGTATATACATTTGTTTAAAAAAAAACCAAAGCTACTTTAATTTCTTAAAAACCCATATACAATATCGTCAAAAATCAAAAATAAAAAATAAACAATTATTTGCCTTAAAATAAATGAGCAAATGTGTATTTTATCGAAAAACGTCATTTTCATTATTTACTCATGTCAATTTCTTTATTAAGAATTTTATTTTATGCTGTTTAATGATACTATTTAGTATCACTTAAAGTGGCTTTATTATTTTTTCTCGAAAATAAAGCGACATATGAAGAAAATATATAAGATTTAAAAGTTGCATTTTGAGTTGCTTAATGAAAAAAAAAAATATATATATATATATATATATATATATATATATATATATATATATATATATATATATATATATATATATATATATATATATATATAAACTTTATAAAAACTTAAGGACTTACTTCTTTTCTTAATAATATTGGCTGTGGTGCTCACTGAGACACCAATAATCTTAATCTAGGTAAAGCTTTACCGGCTTATTACATTAAATAGGCTGACTTTTTCTTAAAACTTAAATGCTCTGTATCTCAAAAATGAAGCAAGTCCGGGCATATATTCATAGGATTTTAGCGATATTGCCATGTGTCATGCACCAAAATGGCTTTTTTAAAGAAAAATGCTCGTCATACGGAAAAAATATCAGGACACCAAATATAACCTTAAAGTTAATCACTATATTAAAAATAATATTGGGTACATTCAGAAGTACTTAGCCGCTTAACCGCTGGGGGTAAGCGGAGTGTCAAAACTATCAAAATAAAGACGTCCCATTGGTTTAATTTGTCAATTTTGACACTTCGCTTACGCAGCGACTAAGCGGCTAAGTACTCCTGAATTTTCCCATTAATTTAAAGAAATAGCAGTGCCGTACTATTATTTTTTTTTAATTAAATAGGATTGTTCGAACACCACTGGTAAAAAAATTAAAACTTTTACAGTCCAAATTTTGTGGAAATATCTGAAGTGGTACGGAAAGTTATGATAAAAAGGCATTTTTTTCTTAAAACTTGCTGTATTCTGGAAAGAAAACATTTTCGGACATAATTTTATTTGGAAAATTTTCTTGTTTTCTTGCATTTTATACAGTGTTAAAAGGAAAGTACTAACCTAAAAATAACCCTGTGTACAAAATAAAATACTAGGTATTTAAACTCCAAGCACGTGAGCCAAAACAATACCTCCACGTGATAAATAATACATAATACATCACACTTATGCTATAAAAAGATTTTTTATGTTATATTCCAGGATCTAAAACGGTCAGATAAAATGATTTCCAGACGCAAAAAATATAATATATTAGAAACGATTTTTGGTTTATGTTTCCTTTTATTAATTTCAAAAAAGCGGTCAATCTTACAGACAAATAATTCATTGATATAAAACAAAACTTGGTCAGTCACATGAATTAATTTTTTTATAATATAAAATAAAAATTTAAAAAATAAGTGATAAACCAAAATCCTTGGTTTTGATTTAAATTTCTATGTTAAATAAGTAATAAATGAACTGCATTTAAAAAGAATTTTGTGATGGTGTTTAAAGACTAAAAATATTATTAAAAAATTTTATTAATAAAAAGTTTTTTTATTGCGTTAATACAATCATAGGACCTATAGACATGGTTGGGGTATTAGATTGGGAGGGTTTCGTAGTTGTGACACTTACGATTTTCGGCACAATGTTGAAAAATTGCATATAAAACGTTATGGGGTGCGTTCCACGCTCACAACGCTCAAAATGCTCTTTTAACCACGGTAAATGAAGCATTTTGAGCGGTGTGAGCGCTAAGTGGAACGCACCCATGGTAAACTTGTCCGACAAAAAATGTGGCCCTTTTGCTCAATCCGACACTCGTAATATTTGACATTGACAAGCTGGGTTTAAGGGCCGCTTCCATACATGGCAGTAAGAAGTGTTATTATCATCAAGTTTATTTCATTACTGGCCCAGGGACTATATACCACTCGACCTTACAAATATAATCTATCAAGCAAAATCATGCTAAAAATATGTTAGATAGTTTAATCGAATAATTTATAGATCTTGTGTTATCATATTTAATTTAACTATACCTACAAAGAATAAATTATTTATTTTAAAAGGACATATTTTATATTTTATTTAACCTAATTATGTTTTTTGCAGGAGTGTTCCTGATTTGTTGGGTACCATTCTTCACATGCAACATTCTTGATGCAATGTGCAGTAAGCTCAACTTTCCCTGCAATCCTGGTGTTTCGGCCTTTTACTAACAACGTGGTTGGGGTACATGAACAGCTTTGTAAATCCCGTAATATACACAATTTTTAATCCAGAGTTTAGAAAAGCATTTAAAAGGATTATGTGTGTGAGTCCGTAAAACACAGTTTGATATTGTTTGGTAATAAAAGTTAAAACTGTTTATTGTTATAATTCTTTTTTGTTTATTTAGTACCTAGACAAAAATTTAAAAGTTAAAAATTAACAAAAATATTCCTATTGTACTGCTTTTTTTTATATTAACAACAACAACATTTTTTGGATTTTTTTATAATGTTCATAAGTATTTTTAAAAGCTACCCAAAAATAAAGCTGGTACAAGGTGACGCATTTTCGTTGACTTTGCAAGGTATAGCGGAAGCTAAAAGAGAGAACAAACCTGATTACATAATCTCGACTTCGATTAAATTAAAAAATAGTGGTGAAAGTAAAACATGTCTAACTTAAATCGTTTTAGAGAAACAAAGTGTTTTGTAAATTTTGGCAATTTAGCCAGGCACTTGTAACTCACTTAATATTAGAGAGAGAAGAGAGAAAATATAAATTAGAGAGTTTAGGGATTTTCACGTAGAATTCAGTGGCGTACCTATATTTTTCCCATTGACTTTAATTTTTAAGTTATAACACAGTTGGATATTTTTAATGGAGTACCATGTATGTTTTATTGTCAATAAAAGGTCTCCTTGAAAGCAGTAAAATTACCACATTTAATAAATTAAATTTTTTATAGCTTTGAAAATATAGGCTTCCTCAGAAGTTCAATATTATAATAGTATTTTTTAAACTAAAACACTCTGTATATTAAAGAATAATTTAAAAGATATTTTAAAGACTTTACGATAGATATAATAAATGTGGTATTTTGCCAAGGCTCTTTAAAATATCGTTTCAATGGTAGTATAACATACGAGGCATTTCATTTTAAAAAAATCCCCTGATGGACATATCCGAAAGTATTAAAAAATGAATATAATAAATGGCAAATTTCTTACAGCTTTTAAGGACACCTTTTATCTGATAATAAAATATACTGTGTGCCATTAAAAAAAAACCCAAGTTTGTCTTATAACTCCAAAATTAAAGTAGATGGAAAAAAATATAGGTATGCCACTGAATTCTACATAAAAATGACTGAAAGTTTTTTTATATATTTTTTCTCTATCTCTAATATTATGAGAGTTACAAGTACCTGACCAAATTGGAAAAAATTGAAAAGCACTCGGCATCTCCAAAACGATTCAAGTTAGTCAGAATTTACTTTTACCACTAAATTTGTTTTAAAAATTAAAATAGAGATTATGCAATCAGATATGTTTTATACCCTGCAAGGTCCCCGAAAATCCATTAACCTGTACAATTGGCAAATAATTTTAAAAAATTATAAAATAATTCGGCTAGTCAGTGTGTTAGCAGGTAAAAGAATAACATATCATGATCAGTTATGAATTACTTTAGATAATTGTCCTAAATTTCTTTGGTATTTACAGTTATTATATTGTTCCTAATTACCTACAAATTATTTTTTTATTTTCTTATCTCTTATATTATTGCTCTTTTTTAGCGGGTATTTTAAGCACTCTGTGCTATTGCGCAATTACTGTACTGGTTTATTTTTACTTAGCATAAAACCACTCTATAAATCACCTAATTTAAAGAAATTGTTTTAAATTATAATATTATTATAGCAAAGAATATTGGTTTATATATATAGGGTGTTTTTAATCAGCGGTGCCATACGGCAACGATAAAATCATCTTATAAAAATAGAAAAAACTTCATATAAACAGTCCGCAAATTTTTCGTACTTTAGATCCAGGCTATTAAACTTGTTAAAAAAAAGATTTTCGTTAATATCTTAAATATCCTTTACCTTCTTTTGTTTTAGTTTGGCAACTTTGTTTATGGCCTTAGAGGGGTAATTTATCACTAATTTACCTACAATAAATCAGTCCTGTGGCATCTCGAGCAGCACTTAAATGAAATGAATTTCCAACAAAACGGTCCGCCACTGACTGTCAAAAAGTTTGTAAAATTTTTGTGCTTTCCTTAGCAAATAAAAGTACAGATAATATTCCTTCTTTTGCATCCTGTTTAGTTTCAGAAACAAAAAAAAATCAATAAAGTGCATATTTTTAGACCTTAAAACTAACATAACAGGAAGTTTTTATTTTAAAAATTAGATTTTATAGCTTTTTAATCTCAATTATGTAACAGAAGTAAAATAAATGCCCATTTAAATACGTTTTAAATCTAGGCTAAAAATTTTACTTAAATCAGTGTTTTCGAATTTGTTTAGTTTTTTAAAAGTTTTACTCTCTGTATCTTAAGAACTAAAAATTGCGGACTCATGTTTATATAAACTTCTTCCCTATTTTAATAGGAGAATTCTATCATAGCAGTTTGCCAACATTGTTTAAAAACAGTCTGGTATCTACGTCTTCAGCAAAATTAAAAGTCTCATAGGCAATCCATGACAAGGAGACAGTTCAGTGTAGAGCACTTAAAGGTAAAGATTACACAAATACTGCTCACATTCGCCCTGAAGACCGCCTCCTTCTGTTATTTTATTTTGTTCATAACAAATGAGTTCCTTACCACTTTTTTGTGGTATGTTTTTGATATTAAATAATAAAGGACGTAATTGGTTTATTTATTTATTTATGTAAACATGGTGACTCACTGGTCCCGATTTATTGTTGCTTTCCCTGTCTATAAGCCTTTTGCTGAACGTGTAAATTTTAAATTAAAAATGAGCAACTTATGTTATGAACAAGATTCCAAGTTATTAACACATTATTTTTATTTTTTATAAGAGTTTATTTATAGGTTTTTTAATGACACTAGTTTTTTTTATCTTGCGTATTCTTGTTTTTTGCTTCAAGTGTCGCCTATATACCAAGGTTAAACTAATTACTACTTGCTCAACCACATATTTGTACTTTAAATTGTGTTAAAAATTATTTAATATTAAAAATAGGTACCTACATAATAGAAAATACCTCTAATATTATAGGTAGCTATAATATTAAAAAATATACACTGTGTGCAAAAAGTCCTGAACTCCTTAATCATTCGCAAATGCGTTCATTTATCGAAAAGTCTTCCAAATAAAGTTTATAGATATATTTTAGATCTATTTTATAAAAATATGTTTACATGTACAGGGGGCATCACAACGAAGATATAGACACAAGTTACCTTTTTTAAATGGAATGGTGTATATTTTATTAGATTTTTGAATTCTCCACAAAATTTTAACATGACTTTGTGTAACATATGCTATACCTAAACTCACTAGTTTAAAAGATACAAGGGTTTAAAAAGTATTTTATCGATATTTTTTATTTTCACCTGTTACAATATTTACCTAGTTACATTTTACATAGTAACATTTTTGGGTATGTATGACATGTATAAGTGACGTTTGGTAATTATTGAGCAGTTGTTAGTTAAACTATTTAAAATAACTAGTCATGGCACTTTCTGAGAAAGAGAGAATAACGCTTCTTATGATTCGAGGGTTTGGGGATCGCGAGCGGTCTTACCAAGAAACCCGAGATCTTTTAATACAACCTTCCAGAGCAAGAAGCCCCGACCTTACGCCTCTAGACTACTTTCTTTGGGGACATTTAAAAAATAGGGTTTATTTGACAAGACCAGAAAATATCGATGAACTAAAAGGAAGAATAAGAAGAGAATGTGAAAACATTACTCCGAATATGCTACAAAATGTTACAAATGCTTTTTATTACAAAGTAGCACATTGTCAAGCCGTTCAAGGAGGTCACTTCCAACATTTAATTAAATAGGTTAAGTGTTTACAAGTTATTTTTGTGTCAATTCTGTTTTTATTAATAAGTGTTTTCATATTTTAAAAGTTAATAAATATTTACATTATATTTTTTAAACCCTTGTATCTTTTAAACTAGTGAGTTTAGGTATAGCATATGTTACACAAAGTCATGTTAAAATTTTGTGGAGAATTCAAAAATCCAATAAAATATACACCATTCCATTTAAAAAAGGTAACTTGTGTCTATATCTTCGTTGTGATGCTCCCTGTACATGTAAACATATTTTTATAAAATAGATCTAAAATATATCTATAAACTTTATTTGGAAGACTTTTCGATAAATGAGCGCATTTGCGAATTATTAAGGGGTTCCGGGACTTTTTGCACACAGTGTATATTTTGCTTAACACGCATCAATTTTATATATAATTTATAATATAAAAGCAATAAGTGGGCAATATCTTTAACATAATTATTGTGCTAATTAGATTTATTTTAATATAGGCCGTCTCTAAAAGATGCGGAAAAAAGCTACCACAAACTTTATTTAAAAATTTATTTTGGTTTGAGTTTTTATAAAGAATTTTGCAAATAAGAGGTGTATTGTTACAAAGTCGGCTGTAGGGTATTTTGAGAGGTATGTAATTATAATCTGCTTTCACAATCAATCTCATCAATTGTAAACTCTAGGGGCACCAACACCTGCGTTATCTTGCACAAATTAAAAACAAAGTATTTTTTTACCACACTGAATGTAACTTTGAAATACAAATTCGTATTTTTTTACATATTTCACATAAAAAGGATTACTTGATAATAGCTGATTTTAATATATCAGAATTATAAAACAAATCACTACTTTCTGTATGACCAGGTATACAGTGTCTTTGAGAATTAGATGCTAATCTCATAGAATATTATTCCTTGGGTGATTTTAGGAAGAAAAGTTTAAATAAACTTATTTCCTAAATGACCTATTTTTGAGATATAGGGTGAAAGAGTTTTAAAAAAATAAGCTTTTTTACAACTCTGTATCTTAAAGGTAGGTCATTTAGGCATATACGTTTATTTAAAATTTTCTTCTAATAATTATCTAGGGATCAAACACTCTAAAGGATTACGACATAATGTTATAATGAATAAGAAATTTTTATTTAAAAAGATACATATGGCTTAATGTAAGATCAAGATGATGGATCGTCAAATATTGCACTCAGCGAAAGTCACGATGGGCGAAAAAACCGGTTTCCAGGCCGCAAAGCCGCTGAGGAAAACACACCGGCACCGGGCCCACGTCCCGTTTTCTGTTCGAAGTAATTTGTAGCACGAGCGCCGAGCGGTCAGGACGCGGACTAGTACCGGGTGCCGGTTTGTGAAGGTCAATGCCTTGGCGCGCACGTCTGCTCCACCGCGAGGTCAAAACGCCGAGCTTGATAAGAGATTCTGATTCAATACTTTCGAATACCCCCTAGAGCCGAATATTGTGACAATGCGCCTACTATTAATAAAATAATGTATAAAATACCCTAACCCAAATAAATTTGTAACATCCTGAATTTTCGCTAGGGGACTACGGTAAGTTGTGTCAGGTCGTCTTATTTTAGCCTTAGGAATATGTGGTAGCTATTATTCGCACCTTTCAGAAACACCCCGTTTCAAATGATTTCACATAAAAAATTAAATAATTAATAAATTTTAGGTATTTAATTTAATAAAATAAATTATGTTTGTTTTTTATATCTTAAAGAAATATATATCAAAAATAGTTTTATGTAATAAAAATATAATTATCTACATACCAATATGTTTATTTTAAAATCATGTGCCAAAAGAACCTTGTTTGCCAAAAAAAATATATATATACCTCAAATAATGCTTAGAAGATAATTAATATATTTTCTTAATACTCACGTAACTTCAGTTATACATTTAATGCTAAAAGATCAAGATTTACCGAATTTAAAAATTTACATATCATGCTTAAGGTAGAAAATAACATAACTTTTATTACCCTACAAGAACTTTTTTTTTATACTATATTCAAAGTTTTTTAAAATATTTTAAGTCATCCTTTGATTCTTATCTTATAACATTTCCCACTTCTTTATTTAATGTTTCGAAAATGTAACTTTTTTAACTTTTACTTTCAACTCACGGGAGAAAAGTTCACCTTTTTTCGTTGGCCAAAAGTAAAATATAGTTAAGGTAAATCTAGCAATCTGACACCTTGTCTGATATTTTAAAAACTGTTTTGACACCTTTGCGCTCAAATATCAGGTGTTTTATTTATTTAACAAATAAAACATTATTTTGTTAGGTTAACACATAAAGAAAGCAGAAAAGAAGTTAAAAACGAAATTTGTAAATGAAATGTATACAAACCTTCGTGAGAAGTTTCATTACTGCCTTAAGAAATGATTTAAACCATTCTTTTTCCCGGCAGTAATAAAACACTTTCCACCTTGTTATGTTATATACGATTCCTATTACAAAAAGTAAATTAATAATAAATAAATAACGTAACAAATAAAATGACAATATTATATATTAAATATTAGCTTTTATGTAGTTCTATGAATGACGCCTTTATATTTTTTTGGGTGTGTTATATTTCATTTTTTTATAAATTCTCGTAAATTATTTACTAACATTATGAAATATTTATAGTTTGTTTGGTTTACGCGGGTTGGTCACGCGACCATATTTACACTACGGCTTGTTGGCTAATATACAATTAAACTTAGACGACTTTGCAACGTTGCCACTGAAATTTAACGACCTTATCGAAAACTCTGACCCTTCTGGGCTATACCATTTTTATTTTAGGAAAAAGCAATGGCGCACCATTTTTTCTTGAAAAAAGTACATATAAATATAGTACGAACGTCACTGGAAATTTTTTAAAAATATTTTACATGAATGAAATGCCTTGCTGCTGTTAATACTTTGACCGCTACGCCAAATTTTAATAATGGGTCTTCTACGCCACACAGAAATGTACTGATATTCCTTTCCTAGTAAAATAACAATTTTGACGTAAAAATCTAACTTCAAATAAAAAGTCTGTTCCAAGAAATTTTCTACATTACCTCACGCCACGCGAGGATGAATTCCATTTAAAATGCATTAAAAGTGTGCTACTTTAGTACGCACGAAGCAAAAATATATAAATTCGAAATAGCAGAATACACACGGGGCGCTTTTGACCCACCGCATATGTATACGCAAATATACACATGGCAGTCAAAGTGTTAATCAATGTACTAAATACCAATTAAATATTTAGAGCGGTGTAAAAATTATAATTTTTAGTATTTTAACACCCTGTATCTCGAAAAGGATGCGTTTCCGGACACATGTATATAAAGAAAACTAGGGCCTTTTCGACATAGAATATGCCATTTAAATTTGATGCATACATTTCGGAACACCGTGTATTATTTGAAAGATCTTATTTATGTAAAATAGGTTTGGAGCGAAACTGCCAACAAACTAAATTTAGAAAGATTTCAAATTCACGACAACAAACACATTAAATCGTTATTTGGGACAATCGTAAAATATATTTCCGTTAACTTTGATTTACTTTACGAATGATAAAGATATAAAACGTGTCAAGAAAAGTTTTAAATTCTATTTTATTAGGTAAAATATTTTTATATTTATTATATTTAGATCAAAATGTATTACCATTCATTTCTAAGTTAATATTTATAGTTAAAAAAAAACAAAAGCTACTAAATTTAACTATAAACACTTTTTAAAAGCACATCGAAGTAAAAGTAAAAAGAAATAAGATAATCTTAAAACAATAATGATCAGAAAATTATTGTAAAAATGGCTCGGGCGCTCAATATATGAAAAATATGGCACAAAGCGCTCACGCTTTTTTACAGTAATACTAGTATTTTCGTTTATTTTTGTTTTAGGATTATATCAAATTTATTTTTACATTTTAGTTCAATGTGCTTTAAAAGCGTGTGTTTTAGTTTTTTCTTTTAGTATAATTATTTGCTTTCTAGTTTGATGATTTGATTGATAATGGTGCCATGGAAGCGTGTTTTTAAGTTCCGTTAAACTACATTTATTTTATTTTAGAATGTTGTGTAGTATATTCAATTTATTTATATGAAAATCTTGGATAATTTGCTTTTATATAGTTTAATTCATCTGCATATATTTTATTACCTAATTTGTTAAAAGGCTATCTTAACTAAGATTCTGCTTAGACTTTATTCTTATAAGAGAACTCTAGTCAGTTCCGTACGCAATCCTAGTTAATAGACTACACTAACAAGCACAGAGACGTGAAATTTGATTGTATGAACGGTCACACAAAACTGTCACATTGGGGGAGGTTAGTTCTGGGTAATTAAATCTTTTTATATCTTAAAAAGCGAAATAAAAAAATTAACTAACCAGAACTAACCATGACCTCTCCTAGATTTACGTTCAAGTTTTCTTATTTATTCTTATACAAGCCCTTATATTGTAGTACATGTTGAGAAGTCAATAGAAATATTTATTTTTAAATATATAATTTATTACAAATATAAACACTGCTCAAACCTAATAGCATTTTAATTTAAGGAATCAATTCTACAGGGTGTACAGTAACTCAACAGGCAAACTTTAAGGGGTAATATTACAATGAAAATTATGAAAAAAACTTCATATACACGTATATATTACCGTTTTAGTTTTTGAACTTCGGGATCTTACAAATTAAAAAAATTTAATTGCCCTTTATACTAATTCAGATATTTTTAAAAAATTTGGGTGACTCGCCCTTTGCATCAAAATACATTTTTTGGCATACAAAAACATATTAATTTTAACCAGTGTGGTCCACAAGTGGTTTGTGGTTTGTAAAAAAATGCCACTGCATTTTTTATTTTTCTATATGATAGAAATTCGTCCATGCCAAGAAATGTCTTTTATTTCTTTACGCGAAAACCGTACACCAACTTAACCAAAAATCCAATAATCAAAATTGTTCAAAATTAAATAGAAATTAAAAACTAATACTTAGATTTTAAAACAAAAACAGACTGTCCACGGATGGAGTTAAGAAGAGGACAAGTAAACCAAAATTTAATCTTTCAAAAAAGTAATTCTTCACACAAATTTTTGCTCGTTAAGAAAATAGTATTCACAAAGAAAAAAATGTTGATTTTGTATACAGGGTTTGCAAAAACTTAAAAAACATGATTTTTCTCTAAGAATAATGAATATGTATATTTCTTTTAATTTTAACTCCCCGTAATTTAAAAACTACGGCGTTTAGGACATATGTCCATATTAAGTTATTTTTCCTTATTTTCATTGTAAAATCACCCCTTACAGATTCTCGGTTGAGTTACTGGACACAGACACTCTATATAGAATTTTTAAATGTAATCCATCTTTAGGTTGAAATGCAAATCAATAAAAAGAAAAGCAAAACGGTTTAAACATTTTAAGTACCCCAGTTTTCAAGTTACGTACTTTACTTTTAATTTGTAAACATCTTTATTTCCTTAAAATAAAAAAGCTGTTCATGTAGTTCTTAATTTGAGTTACCAGTGCATTCCAATTAAACTAAGAACTAACTACCCCGTATAATTCTGATATTTGTACACTTAATAAAAATTACGTAGTTTTTATTTCTTAGAGGGACCTTATTTTTATGTTATTTCTGTTATTATTTATATTTTAAAAAATAAAGAAATTATAGGGGGTGAGCCACCTGGTATTTAAAAACTGTAAAGCTTCTTAGGGCCGCAGTGCCGTAGTGACACTTTTTCGGACATATGTCCTATACTCAAATGTGTTTTACTGTTGCTCTGAATAACCCCTAAAAGTTTGATCCTATAGTTCTAAAAACACCCTGTATTATTGCAAGAGCAGAATAGCTCTTCTTAATATATAAATAGTTTAGGATTTCTTAAAATATTTATTAAATATCTTTATTTTGGGAAAAAAGTCAAATAATATTTTTTAGATTAATATTTTTAATTTATTTTCCCAGAAAACATATAAACTATAAAAGAGAAATGAATCGTCATGTAATCCCAGTTACGCTTGGAATTTTAAAACTTTTATGAAGTTTTTTTAAACAGTTTTGTCTAAAGTCAGGACACCTTTGACTTTTGAATTGTTTGTTAATTTTTCATGAAAATTTGAGGACTTAAGTAAGACAACATAAAACGAAATTTTAGAAAAGAAATGATAGATATAAGTGCCAAACTGACAGTTGGGCGTCATTTTGTAAAAAAAAATTAAATTGAAAAGGGAGGTCTTGTCGACACATTATTTTAAAGCTCCTAACAAGTACTTTATAACCCCAGAATATAAAGTGAATACCTTTACCTTTCAAAAAATGGAGGTACTTTGAAAATTACCTGAATACCAGATTTGGATGGCCATATCTGCAAAACCAATAAAGGAAGATATACCTAATGCACTATTTTCTTAAAGGTCTCTTAAATATATTTCTAATGGTGATATGATATACAGGGTGCGTCATTAAAAAATCTATACTTTTTGTCCTACCCTGTATAGTATCACCAGTATTTCCATTAAATAAGCTTTAAAGAAAATACCGCATGCATATAACTTTATTAGATTTGGAAATGGTGCCATCTAAATGAGGTATTCAGGTAATTTTCAAAGTACCGCCATTTTGTGGAATGTAAAAATATTGACTTTATATTTTTAGGTTGTAAAGTACTCGTCAGGAGCTTTTAAAAGATGTGCCACAAGACCCACCTTTTCATTTAATTTTCCTTTCAAAATGGTGCCCAGCTGTCAGTTTGATATTTATATCTGTCATTTTCTGTCTAAAATTTGGTTAATGTTGTCCTTAAAGTTCTTAATTTTTATGAAAAAATACCAAACAATTCAAAAGTTAGAAGAAGGTCCTGAATTTAGACAAGCACTGTATGTGCTGATTAAACAAGAAAAGGTATGCTAATACAGGGTGATTAAACTTAGGTTGGCTCTATTGCCAACATTTTTATTATTGGAAATATATAAAAATGATTTCGTTTCTCCAATACTAAACAAATTAGCAATAGTTACGACCTAAGTTTGATCACCCTATATTTTTAAAACTAATAACTTAAAACAAGAATAAATAAAGGAAGTATTTTTATAAAATATTTTATCACTTAAACTCTATAAATTTAATAAAACTAACCCGTGGTAACTAATGGCTTAATAATTTTACTTTGCAGACATTTTTACAAAATTATTAAGAAATAGTCAAAGTATTATATTTATTTAAATTTAGAATTTTTTAAATATAATTTAAAAAATGATGCTGCTTATAAAGTATTATAAAAATGTACATTACACCCTTAGCATATGTATATAATAGCCTTAACTTTTGTCTTTTCACGGACTAACAAAATGTGTAAAATAATAAAACAAATAATAATATAAACAAAAATAAAATAACAAAAATTTGCTTAAAACTGTAATATATAAATCAAAATGTAAAAATACGCTGTTTAAGTACAATATCAAATACTTTAGTTAGTATTTTTAGAGCTTTTCAATTGTATATTTTGTAAAAAGTTATAAAAATATTTTGTACATATCAATCATAGCCCAATTGATAATATGTATTATACAGGGTATATAAATTTTTCAGCTTAAAGATATTATAAATCTTGCGTTTTAACGAAATTTAATTCTTCGTTTTAGGAAGATAATTTTTTTAAGTCTTATGCTATTATTTATATAGTCAGTTATTATAGGATTTTTTTATATTAAAATTGTAGATATTGTAAATATATAGATGTGTATTGTCATTTCTTTAGCCCGCTTAAATACAGTATTAGAGGTTTACAAATGTATAAAAATCAGTGGCGGCATCAGCTTTTTCTTTCTGGGAAGTGGTACCCGGCAGAAAACTTTGGAGGGTGGGCAGCATAATATGTAAATAAAGCATTTTAATTAAACTGAGATGTACAGGGTTAGTAGAAAAAACTGGAACGGTGAATTATCTCAGCAACCGTCAAATATAAATGAACCAAACTTTATGCCAAGGAGTAAATAAACATGAAGAATTAAAATAAATATATTTGCAAGGTTGCCAAATTTATAGTTTTATCCGTAGGTTAGGAAATTTTAAAATTTTAAATGGAATAGACTATTTTTTATTATTGTAATCAATTGCTTGTATTAACTTTACTATGACCTGATATTATCGTTTTTTTACTCCTGTCAATTTTGTACATATGATTATCATTCTTTTTCGAAATTATTACAAAAACTGCTAGGTATGGTCAATTATCTAAAAAACGATCCAACCAATATTCGTCAAAATTAGTACAGAGGTAAAACTACACCTTCTAAATTCATAAATAGCATTTTTGCGAAGTCAAGAAAAGTGAATAAGAGAATTTAATTATAAAACATCGCAAATGCAATTTCTAAGTTTAAATGTCAGTTACCATGTTTTAATTTTGACGAATTTCGGTTGGATCGTTTTTGAGATAATTGACCATAATTCGTCATTTTTGTATTCAATCTTGATCTTGGAAATTGACAAGAGTAAAAAAACGATAAAATTGGGTCATATTAAATTTGATACAAGCAATTGATTACAATAATTAAAAATAGGGTATACCATTTAAAATTTTAAATCTCCCTAACAGAGGGAGAAAGCTATAAACTTGGCAACCTTGAAAATATAATTTTTAAATTCTTTATGTCAAGTTACCTTTTTGCATAAAATTTGTGTTTATTTATATTTAACGGTTGCTCCACCATTCCGATCTTTTCTACTAACCCTGTATACATTACCATGTGTACACAGTACGTTGTGTCATCCATATTTTTATCTTGGTGTTTAAAGAAATAATCAGAATTTTAAGTTATAATAAAAGCATAAAATAACATTTTTTGTTACTTAAATTTATTAAACACTTTAGTTTTAACCAAATTAATATCTAAAGTTTGTTTGTCTTTATTTCTTTATATTTTTTGTTCTCTAGTTATGATCCGAATAAATCAAATTATCAAAATGCGGTTTTCGCATCTAGCCCTAAAGCCTTAAAGTTTTTTTTCTACGACCGTTAAAAAAATGCAGTTTTTTTAATCGTTAACATAAAAATAAAGTACTCCATTCTAGTACACTACATAAAGTGTTAAAAAAGTAACTTTTTTAACCCTTTGAAGCTTTTTTCACAGATTTAATTAGTGTTTTGTTTCCATGCTTACTACAATAAACTTAAATATTAATTTCGGCAATGAACCAGTAAACGCGACATCAACTGAACCAAATGGTCAAGTTACTTTTGATTTCGTCATTATTTCTTTTAGTTCATGTGTACACTAGTTTTAAAATTTGACAGTTTGCAAATGAATTTAATAATACTTAATGTATTTATGGACAATTTAATAAAATTATTTAAAATTAATAGTAATAATGAATTTTGATGCCTAAGAAATTGAAAAGGAATTTATACTGTTTTAGTATTATTTTTACAAAAAGTAGGTACATACATTTTCTAAAATTAAATTATAACGGCACAGTTATAAAGAGGATAATTGTCCTTTAAAAATAAGAAGGCTATAATTTTTGGTCGCAATATAATGGCTATGCTGCAAAAATTAAATTATTAGGTTTAAATAAATAAAACATGTATAAACTGGTAATTTGAGAAAGTTTTATACGGTCGTAAAAATTTAGTATGTAGCACATGCATAAAGTGTCTCGCCTAACGGCTCGTCTGTCAAACTTCTCATTCGTAAAAAAGTATACTTGATGCACTTAGTACATAAATTACTATTTTATCATATCCGTTCCAATTGGTTGTGTCATTTTGTTAGCACAAAAACAGAATAGCCACTTTTTCGATATAGGGTAACTTTCTTATTTTAAATGAGACAGTATGTATGGTTCTTTTTATTTTCTTTAAATGTATTCTTACCAATTTAAAAGATGTCACATAAGCTATGATTTCTAAAAATAATGGATTGATTAAACTCTAATAAATTGACTGCTTGGCAATTAAGATTATTATTTTTCTGCTACTTTGTTTTGCAAATTTTCATTGTTAAATAATACTTTTACATGCCATGTTGTCCTGTTTTATAGGTCCATAAATACCTTATTATTAGCAATCCCCATACCCTCTATTTACTTTTTTAAGGGGAAAGATTAAGTTTATAGAATATTAAAAAATATATACATGATGCTTCATTTAAAATAACAAAGTTGCCCTGACCATTTTATAAACTAACCAAACAAACTAACCAATTTGCGATAATATGAAAAAAAAAACAAAAAAGTAAGGATTTTTGTGAAAACTGCATCTTGATACTTTTATTAATTTTAAAGTTATTTGTCACCCTGTATATCAAACAATAGGGTCTATATATATATGGTGTCACTACCAAGAAAAAATTAAGATTTTTTTTTTTAATTTAAAAAATCTAATGGGCCAGCACAACATACTGTTGATTTTAAAGATAACAACTATATAATATTTATTCAAAATTCCGTAATTCAAATATCTTGAATATAAAATAAATAAAGGATTTAGGAGAAAAAGATTGCTTATTTTTTTAACAGGTCTTTTTCGCTTCCTTATCAATTAGCGAGTTGAGAGCCCAACTACACCCACCCCTGTCGCCGCCACTGAATAATTTTTAACAAAAATAAATTTTTAAAAATTATTTTTCATTTGTAAAACAGAGCATGTCCTTGGCCTAAAACCAACAGATATGCATGAGAGCCCCGTTTTTGCAAACGAAATATAATTAAATTTATTGTTTTTAAATTTGTAGACCCAAATAAGACATTTTAAAACTGGATGGTATTTAATTTAAAACGTAAAAGCAAAATATAAACAATACTCAAAGATTATTTATTAAAACATTTAATAAATAAAATATAATTAAAAAAACTCTTCATCGGTGATACTAAAGGAATTTCGGACTTTCATTGTTTTTATTTTTAACTTATTTACAAAACGTTTTGGTTAGTTCTGCTTAGTTCTGGTTATCTTTCTCCGATTTTAAGTAAACAGTTTACACTTAAAAAAAGCCAGAGATAGAACTGTCCAAAAGGTGTAAATACTTAGTTAAAAATAAAGGTAATATCGAAGGCCGAAATTCCCTTAGTATCACGATATTTTTTATGTTCTTGTAACAACATAAACCCTTATTTAAAGTACTTTTAGGATTTACAATACATTTAAAAATATTTTTTATGAGTGTTATATACTTTGCTTTTATATAAATATAAAAATCAAGGTAATATTATAGGTATGCTTTAAATGATAAGAAATTTAAGAAAAAAAACAAAAATGTATATAAAATCATGTAAGTCGGGTTCTACAATTCTAACTTAGGATACAAAAAACTTTACGCTTACTCTTGTAACATTGCAAACTCGTAGAATGCATTTATTCGTAAATGTTTCAATAAAACTGTTCCTTAAAAAATGTGTTTTACTACTAAAACCACAACCCTTATTTCCAATACCCCATAGATTAGTGGGAACACAAAACAACACATGGGTGGCTCAAAATCACCAAGAAAGGAGATTTCAAGATTAGTTTTATTAAAAAATTGCATGCTATAATCATAAGTAGTTTAAACTGTCAGTTAGCTTGTAATTAAAAATATGAATATGCAAAAAAAAGGACACATACTACGGACTGTTAAAAATGTGATAAAAATTCTTTCATTAAAAAAGTTTTATTTTATCTCTCAACATACATATTAAAATCTTTTTGTGTCAAAAAGCAGTTTTAAAAAATTAAAATACATAATAGATTTGTTCGGGTCTAGTAATGAACTGATTCTGAACCAGAACCGAACTGGGTTAGAATTGTTTGGTCAATTGTCTGGTTATTTATTAGTTCGGAATTTTTATTTACCGCGAACGATTTTCTATACAGCTGAGGATATAATAGAACTTAGTACTTTTCTAGTAATTTCAATTGTTTTAACAGAACTTTTGCTGGTCACTTCGGAAACGTTTTCTAAATTTAATAAAATGTTAAAAACTATTTCCTCATATTTTTTTTTTTTTATTAAGGCTGTAGAATGGGTCAATAAAGTTTAAGAAAAAAAAATAAATAAATAATAAATTCTATATATTAAATCCCTTTAAAACATAATATACTAGAAAAAAAGAAAAGTTACTTTATACTATATGAGCAAGCAGTTTTGGTATATCGGCCAGTAATGGAATAACAAAATTAGCACTATTAGTCATGCATATTTACATGCCGGTATTTAGTTAAAATTGTCCCTTTTCCTCATATTGCCTATGTGTTGTGTTATTTAGCTTAACCAGTATATGTGTACAATTTAAGAAGTACAAAAATATTGGCAACACTTATAATTAAATTAGCTTAACAGGCGCTAAATTAGAACGTTTTGTTGAGTCTATAATGTTTAAGTAAGAATACCTAAACTAAAAATATATGTGTTTAACGACATTTTAATAGATACTGTTATCAAAATGATACCTGTACCCGGAATGATATAATCAATAAATTTGTAAGAATTAAATTTAAATTTATTTTAAAAAAGGTTTTTGCATTCTTTACATTTTTTGAAAAAAATTACTTTTTTGACAACAGAAACTATAAACAGTTTGGTAAAACAAGATAAATTTTCTCCATTTACCCGATATTGTCAACCCGACCTCTGAAAACATCCTACTATGCCATCAGGGGCATTTACCATCAACATGTTTACTACAAGACCAAATAGATTTTATTATTTATTTAAATTTTTTGTAATTGTGATTTTTTAAGAGTGGTGTAATAAATACGTCTAATGAAAAGTTAAATATATATAAAAACATATTATAAAACATAACAAATTTTTGAAGTACTTATATTTTTATAGTATCGAGATAAAACTAATTAATTTAAATATTTTTACTACATGTATTTACTTGGTCAATAAAATACGCTTGATATAATTTATTTGCTTCCGAAGCCAATTTCCCACTTTGGGGACTATGAGCCAGGTAATATATGAATCTAAATAAGTAATTATTCTGCATTTCTGTTTAACCACGACTAGAGACAGCTGTTAATCCTGACTTGCGGCAAAAATATTAGAAAAGTTTGGGAATGAAAAGTTTATAAAGCATAAATTATCTACATTTCCAAAGGGATTTGAAGTAAACACAAACCGCTTTGCAAAGTGCATTAAAAGTACGGGATTCGGTGTAGCTGTTATAAAAGAAAATTTAAAACCTTAAATGGCTTGTCTTATCTTAAAAATAAGTAATCCCTATTTTTTTATATGCGTAATTTACGGGCTGTCAACGGATGGGGTTTTCAATAGAACAAATAGATAAAAGTTATTTTTGATAAGAAAATTTATTTGCTAAAAAAATATCATTTACGAAAAATGTTAATTTTGTATACAGAGTTCCAAATCTGAAAAACTACATGTACCACATATGTTATATCTACATATTATCTTAGTTAGTTTTGAGAGAAAATTTCTTTTGAAAATTTAATGTTTATCGATTTTTTAGAAAACAAATAATGACTGAAAAGAGCTTATGCGATATTTTACACATATTTATTGAATCCTATATCATATCACCGTATGAAATCAATTTCTATGTGCCACAGAAATTGACTTTCGGCAATAAAAAACTTTAATAATTCAAATATAAACCACTATTTAAAGCCTTAAGTTTAAACTTAACACTTATTCTTAATCTTTTACGTTAATTGTACCACTATCCCTTACCTTAATGAGTTTCTAAGATAACAATACTTAAACGCTAGACTGTCTTAAAAATATGTGCTACAACGTTACACCATTAATGAAATTCAGAAACTATTAGGTTTGGAGAAGGGTATTATTAAAAAAAATGGCAATAAGTGTTATGTTTAAATTTAAGGAGTTAAGATAGTGGTTTCCATTTAATGTAAGCTCTTCATTGCCGAAAGTCAATTTCGATGGTATTTGCCAGTAAGATTGTATTTTACAAAGTTAAGGTTCATTAAATATGTGTAAAAAATCGCATTTGATCTTTACTTATCATTTATCTTATCAATAAAAATGGCGGTTAACATTACATTTTCAGAACGCCATTATCTCAAAAACTAATTAAGATAGGTATATTACATATGGTACATTTATATTCTTGGAATTGCAAGGACTATTGATTTGTAGAAAAATAAATATGGTTTTTGATTTAAAATAGGAAAGTTGAGAGCACCTCAGGTTTAATCGAAACACTTTTTAAAAAAATAATAGGCCTAATAGTTATCTCGTGGGCACCCGGTATGTTATATTTTCGGATTTTCATTGTTTTTCTCATTTGCATTTTATGAAACCGAGGTAGAGACTTGTGTGGGAGGAAATCCCAGTAGGAAAGACGTCAAGGGCTCGTCCCCGTCTTAAATGAAGAGATGAAATGAAATGAAATACTTTTTAAATTTTTATTGTCATAAGTATTCCAAAAGGACAAAGACAACGTCATTAATTTTTGAATAATATCGCTAAGGACCTAAAAACTATTAATATTGATAATAAAGTGAATTTTCATAAGGAACAGAGACCGGTAGAGGGCGTGTAGTCAAGTCGGCAAAAACCCGACCAGGATTGTTATGCCATGGAGTAAATAAGTAGGTAGGTACTATACGGGGTGATCGTTTTTAAGTCGGCACTATTGCTAACTTCTTTATTATTGAAGATACGAAGTCAGTTAAATTAGTAAAGTTGTAGCTTTTTTCGCTGTATATTGCATGACCAATAAATAAATATTTCAAAGAGCTTTAAGAAAATACCACATTTAGGTCTATCTCTTATAGTTTTGAAAATATGGCGAGCCAAATGTGAAATTATGATTAATTTTTATCTCTGAAGCTCCAAGTTTAGGGTCGAAGAAAATAGACATTATATTCACTATTTTTTATATTTGAATGGCCATATTTCCAAAACTATAATGGACAGACATATTAAATGTGGTATTTTTTAAAGCTTTTAAAATATACATATATTTTTGGTGATGCAATATACAGGGTGTTCTATTTTAAAATTGCCAGTTTATTATTTAATTTCCGAGAATTGCCATATTTCGAAACTATTAAAAATTGGATATAAAACATGACGACTTTTTTAATGCTTTTTGATAGATCTTTTGAATGGTGATATAATATGCAAAGTGTTCTATTTAAAAAAAGTATATTATTTGCAATAAATCGAAAACTCGATATTCAATTGTATCTTTTGTTGGCAGCATGTTAATCAGCGGAAAAAATACTACACTTTTACTAATTTAACCGACTTTGTATCTCCAATAATAAAGCAGTTAGCAATAGTATCGACTTAAAAATAACTACGTTTATATCGAATAGTTGAAGGGAGCTTGAGTTAAAAGCGGCTTTTAAAAGTGGCTTAAAAAAGCGATATAAACGCGCTTGAAAGTGACTTGAATCGTTCAAGTCATGCCTGAAAATATGTAGGGTTGACTTCACTGAAGCCGATTATAAACACGATATAAAAGATTTCAGCGGGCTTAATAAATGCCTAACTTCAGAGGAATACTTCCTCGAACGTCATCAGTGTCAATTTCATATATGATTTTAACATTTTAATAAAAATATGAGTTAGAAAATAGGTGAAAAAACTTTAAAACACGCTCACATCAACAACAGCACACAAAACTGCACGGGTTAAAAAGTGTGGTTTGTTTTTCAATTGATGTCTACTGTGAAGTTGGATGCAAAACTGCCGCATGTATACGACGATGGCCTAAAATGTGCTTGATCTCAATTTTTAATTGACTTTTAAGCCACCAAAATAAGCACGTAGACTTGGAAATCGCTTCAAAGCCGCTTTGTTTTTAAGCCAGCTACAACTATTCGATATAAACGTAGTAAATGATTACCCTGTATAGATTAAAAAAGCGTTTCTTTTATATTCTTTTATGTCATATTCTTTAACAAAAAACTAATTGAAAAATTCTAAATCTAACACTCTAAAATTTTTATATTTCTCTAGCTACTTTTAATGCAGTCTGGAGACATAAAACTGCATTTTTAAACTCTAAAACATTATTACCGCACTATTATTCGCCAATATCATTAAATGTCACCCTCTTGGAGACTTTATTTTATATATGATGTTTTCTGATTTGCATTTTATGAAACAGAGGTAGAGTTTTATTATAGTCTTTAGTCATAACTTTTAAGATGCTGATAAAAGAAAATCGTGGCAAGGAAATTAGAAAAGTTTAGTAAAGGAAAAGTTGAAACGGCATATGTTTTTCAAAATTGTTACATAGTTATAGTTTTAGTATCAAAATGCGAATAATACAAGGTCCGGCAATAGAATTAAACTGTTTTGAAAAGATTGCCATGGAAATATCGGTTATTTGACAAACGTCAAATAGTGATAAAACTAAAGTTTACTGTTGGACGTTTTGTATTACAATGGCAAATTGGCCAAACAATCAACGGATCTTTGCTGTAGAATCGTTTATCCTGACGCAGTCCATTGTGCCAATTCAGAGAAACTTTCGACGTGAATTTAATTTGCTAGTGCGTGCTAACGTTCCAACAAGAAATGCACATTTTAAGATGGGTAAAAAATTGTTTTCTACTCGTCCCAAACACTTTCTCAATTCAAAAAAAAATCGTGAAGAGATACATTCGATAACCATGAACGTAGATTTATTGAGTTATGCGCCATTTCTACTACAATACGCAGCAGTGCATTGAAGAGAGCGGTGGTCATCTTAAGAATGTAATTTTTGCAAACTGAAAGTGTTTCAATTAATTTCCAGAATTATATTTTTAGTTTTAGTAACAACAAGTCAAAATATATATTTTTGGTACCTTTACAGTGGCCCATTACAAACATTCAATTCCTGTCGGACCTTATACAGGGTGATTCAAAAATCGATCACGTTTCGTGATCGATTTTGAATCACCCAAATATAATCATTGCAGATATCTTAGAACGGGTTGCTTAGAGCCATTCTTACAAAGTGTAATTTTTTGTGTGGAAATCACAGGGTAGTTTACTGGTTTACTTAGATGAGACATACTGAGTAGCACAAAAATTTTGGGACGTTTTAAAGAAATTTAAATAGTTTACACATAGAAACTAATTTCATCTCAATAGCGTATTTAAAAAATAACTAGATACAAAGTTTTATTAAAATATTCCACACGTATCAAAATTATCAATATAAATTAAAAATATTTTTTCACTTTGACTTCCTGTATTTTCCTCATTATCAACCTTTGGATAGAAGTATGTTTAGTTAAATTCTAATATTTTATATATATAGAGAATATGTGGTTTTTCTGTGTACCATTAATAAGCAGACACCCTGTATATTATATTTTTGTTTTTGTTAGTATAGGAAAATTATATTATTGTTCTTAATTTTGGATTTGTTAAAACGGCTTACAAACTTTTTTTCTTTTACACGGGGTCAATTAAAAAAGGAATTTTAAAGATATTAGCAGTTTAAAAAAGTTTTCGTATAAGATTACTAAGTGTTGCAGAAAATGCAAGTTTATATAATAGGATTATTTTTTAAAGTCTTAAAACTCAGAAATTCGCTTCTTATATAGGGTAAAACTTGATGACAGAAGAGGGATTACAGTGATGCACCTGAGCTTGAAAGGTATTATGTTCAGAAGAAGTCTCATTTTTCTATAGGATTTTAGAAAAGTTTTAAGATGAACCGTAATTTTTTAACAGCGTTAAAAATTTAGGGCAAATTAAAAAACTTTGCCGTTTTCTGACTTAAATTAATCCTTTATAGGATCTAGTACTACGTTTTTTGTATCTAAAAACATTTTTTTTTTATACAGGAGGCAACAGAATATTGAAAAAAATGAATCAAATTATAATATTGAAATGTAAAAAAAGTATGTATAAACATGGGTCCAAAAATCCATTGTTGCCCAGATACAAGGTGTAAATTTGTGTTTAAAAAATCTGTTTTTTTTAATTATTTTTCTAAATATTTCTTATCTAGTTTTAATAAAATTTGACAGTGTTATTTTTAGCAGTAAAAGGCTAAGGTAACACTAAGCTAATAAAAATAATTTAGTCCATTGGCATAAAATTTGACATTTTATTTATATTAGGCAAGAGAAAATAGAAATTAAAAAGAAAAATTATTTACCACTTTAACAAAATAATTATATAATCTAATCAGTGACAACGGCAATTAAATGAATATCCCACAGAGAATATTTTCGCTCGTGAGTGTCTCATTATTCTACAAGCATGTCACTCACCAATTACCAAATTATAATTATTCCTACAAAAGGACAATATATGTATACAGGGTGTAATTTAATTGATGGCCTAAAATACAGGGTATGATTCCTTAGCTTATTTTAGGAAAGAAAGTTTATATGAACATATGTCCTAAACCTCTTAACTTTTGAGATACATAGTGTCAAAATTTCAAAAAATTTTTTTTAAATATCATAACTATTTTTACCCAATTTTGTTTTAATTTGGCAATAATATTAATAACATTAAGAAGGTAATTTATCACTAACCTAATTACATTTAATAAGTCCAGTGACGTCTCGAGGGGCAACTGAAGAAATTTTTCCAACAAAAAAAAACGGTACGCCACTGACCCAATAATTTTTCTGTATCTTGTTTAGTTTAAGAGAAAAAAATAAAATTCACTTAATTGCCTATTTTTAGACCATAAAAGAAGCATTGCGGGATCTTTTTCCCTTAAAAATTGTGTTTGATAATTTTTAATTAGCAATTATGTAACAAAAATACTAAATACTTATTTAAATGTGGTTTATATCGAGTATAACAGTGTTTGCTAAAATAATTTTTCCAAAATTTTTTGTTTTTTTTTATTATTTTAACTCCCTGTAGTAAGTTAAGACATATGTTTATATAAACTTTTCTTCCTTAAATACGCTTAGGAATCATACCCTGTATTTTTTAGCCATCAATTAAATTACACCCTGTTTATGTACACGAAAATAGGCCAGACTAATACTTAATAGAATTAAAATCTATATAAAGTATGCTGTGTCTAGTATTATTATAAATAAAACAAGTAACTAAGAAAAATACAATTGCATTGTATTATATATACTGAAGGAAATTAAAAGTAATCAAAAAGAAACCAAACCAAAACAGAAGGGTAAAAACTTATGAAGTTGGTAATCATGACATTGAAGACATCAAAATTACATAAAGTCAGACTTCAATTATTATGCATTCATTTCTTATATTTAATAAACTATGAATTGCATATCTTGGCTTAGCTATTAGCCATTTTTTGTTTTTTTTAACAAATAAAGTCTTTTGTTATCCATATTTTTAATTTCTTTGGGTAATAGGTTATACATATAGTTTTGGTCCTATAAGGGTGTGACATCTTTTGCCTAAATAAAGCTTTATAGAACACAATAATACTACTACTAGTTTAGTTTGCTAAATAAAAAGACTTTGCCGGCAGAATCGCCACTAATGTGCTTAAAAAACAATTTTGTACAGGTATATGTGACATTTAATATTATAGTCTCTGGCTCAGTATTGAAATTCCCTTCACGATAATAACATTTAAAACCCTTTTGGGGGTTCTTTTTGACGAGTCTACCACGAATAACCATACCGCCATATATGAAAGCGGTGCTTTAACCCAACCTGTCAATGTCAAATGTTTCGTGTATCGGACACACGTCTCTATTTCTTTCGGACCAGTTTACCACAATGATTTGTTTACATGCAATTTTTTAACATTGTGCCAAAAATCGTAAGTGATACAGTAACGAAACCATGAGAGCCATGGACATGTTTTGAGTATCGGATTGGGAGGGTTTCGTAACTGTAACCCTTACAATTTTCGTTACAACGTTTAAAAACTATATGTAAAATATTGTAATAAACTTGTCCGACAAAAAAGTGACGCGTTTACTCAGTCCAACAACCGAAACCTTTGACATTGACAGGCTGGGTTAAAGCGCTGCTTTCTTATATGGTGGTATGAATATTCGTGGTAGACTAGTTAAAAGAACCCCCTAAAAGGTTTTAAAAGTGTTTTTATAATGAAGTCAATTTTATTACTGGACCTACATGTTATGGTAGCTCGGAAACCAATAGGGCTACAGTGTTGGTTAAATCAGGAAAGTTTTAGACAATTTAATTGCAAAATAAAGTCCGCTTTCAAACTTTATTTATCTTTTATGGTTTTTAAGATAATTAAGAAAAACCAAAATGGTGCATTTTTAACTTTTGCCTGTAGCTCAAAAACTACCAATTTTACAATTTTATGATTACTACATTATTGGACACTATTTTAAGAAGAATTTATTATAATTAAAAATATTTTTTTGTCTTTATTTGTTTTTGAGATATTTACCCCAGACTTTCATACGGACGCCATGTTGGACTTTACATTTTTAAAAAAGCTATTTTAGAGCTTTTCATTCATTATGTATTAAGTGTAGGTTTTCAGATTGCCTAAGCTCTAAAAACGATAATTTTTGTTTATTTAATAGTAGGTTTAGACTAAACTGCGTAATGGCCGCCCAATATTTAAATCAGTTTTTGATTATTTTTATAAAATAAACTATTTTAGACAAACTAGTTTTTACCACTCAGTATCATAACAACGAAATATTTTGTTATGTTTTTACATGTTGCAGCTGCTACCCTAAATTTTCCTAACATCATTCTATAAAACCCTCTACACGCAAATATAAAAATTCTAACTTAAATAGAGCCCATCAATATTTGGTAGTATTAAAGACAATTATAGTTTTACTGTCTTTGGAGATAGTTATTGGTAACACAGCCCTGTTTCGTGAGCTTGTTTTTAGTTACTAAGTTTTATACATTTAATTTAATGTTTAATTTTAATTTAATTAACATTCAAAAAACCTTATTTTTTTTAATTAATGTAATTTAAGTTTCCCCTATTCTCAGAAATTTTGCTATGAACAATATTTTATGAAGAAAATCTACTTTGCAATGACTCGTGCTAGTAAAAATACAGGGTTTTTAGAAAACCGGAACGGTGAATTATCTCAGCAATCATTAAATATAAATGAATTAAATTTTGCGCGAAGGAGTAACTGTACATAAAGAATTTAAAAATTACATTTTCAAAGGTGCCAAGTGTATAGCTTTCTCTCTAGATTCGGAATTTTTTTATTGGGAAATTTTAAAATTTTAAATGGTGTTTGTGAATTGTTGAAAAATCTAAAAGAATTAATTTCCTTCGATAACACGGAACTGTCAGCGTGTTATTTAATAATTAAATAAAAAAAAGAAATAAACCGAACCATACATTATTCAAGGAACAATAATGGCGGCACCTTACCTCGATTTATGTCTCTGCGTTCTTCAGCTTCAGCTTCAGGGATCCCTGTAGATCGTCACCATAAACGTCATAAAATAGTCACTAATAACTTGTTTTTCAAAAGTCTGTCTTGCGAAATATAGCGAAAAGAATATTGCGAAATTTTATATTATTTTATTCATCTGCTTGTATCAACTTTATTATGACCTGATATTTTGTGACCTGTTTTTTTACTCCTGTCAATTTCGAAGCTATGGCATTAAGATTGAAAACAGAAACGGCCACGTATGGTCAATTATCTTTTAAAAAAAAATTAACCAGAATTCGTCAAAATTATCTATTCTTATTCGCTTTCATTGACATCTTTTTTAAATAATCCTGGAAACGTCGCAAAAATGATATTCATGAATTTAGAAGGTCCAGTTTTACCCTGTACTAATTTTGACCAATATTCGTTGCAGTGGCGTAGCCAAGTAAGCAAGGGCGTTGGGGCAGATAATGAAGTAGGGCCCCAATTTCAGAGTTACTCCAAGTAACAAGAAAAAGGAGTTTACTTTCTAAAAATAAAATACATTAGCAAATTAGGTAAAAAAGGGTTCTGGGGCAAAAAATAAAGAAGGGCACCAACTACACTATTTTAAATCGTTTGTGCTCATTTAGACATATTCCAAAGAAAAGAAAATGCTTCATCCCCTTACAACTCTGGTTTATTTATATTTCCAATGTGGGCGATATTTCCATTACTTTTTTATTTATTATTATTTATGCTAAGTAAGTTAGAACTCCGGGACACTGCCCTGCCTAGCCCCATAGAAGCTATGCCACTAATTGGGTGGATCTTTTTTTTTAGATATTTAACCATACCTGATCGCTTATGTATTAATTTCGAAAAAGCATGATGCCATATCTCCGAAATTGACAGGAGTAAAAAAATGATATCAGGTCATAATAAAGTTAACCGATTTCTAATCTTTCTTGCCTTTTGGTTTATAATTTGTTGCTGACTTTTTGTACCTTAACAAACAATTTCGTTAGCACCAAAATATTTTTAGATTAACTCTTACCTACAAAAATCGAGTGTGAAGCTGGCGTGAGCGGTTTTGTGAATTAACCCGATAAACAATTTCGTGTGGAGCAACAAATTTTTAGATTTACTTTTACCCAGAAAAATCGTTTCAAAAATGAAAAGTTGCCAACTAAACAATTTTTTAGATTCGTAGTAAGCGCCCCAAAAAACTCCCGTATGCCAAAAATCAGCAAAATCAGCGTTGTGTTTGATAAGTAAGCAATCACTTAGGATTGTTCAAAATTAGGCTTATTTAATTTAGTTTGCTAAGTTATTTAAATAATTAACCTTAGTTTTTTCAAGTTCTTTTACCACTTTCGAATGTTTCCTGAAAATGCTTAGGTTATCTATTTAAACCTTTTATTCCATCTTGTACTAAAACAATTTCTAAAGATTTCTGTAATATTCCAGACTTGTCTACGTTACTATAAAAAGGCAATGAAAAACCTTCGGAAGTTAGTGTACTTTTGACCGTTGTGCAAAATAAGCTAAGTGTCCGATAAGTAATTCATTACCCAATTCTATAAACTAAATAGCCTTATTTTTTAAATCCGTAAAAGTATTTAAGAACCATATTTTGAGTTAAATAACTTGACTACCTTTAATTAACATACACAAACTAGAACATTTGGGTGGTTTGTAACAAAAAAGCTCAAGAAAACCCATTAGTCAGCTGCTTACTTTACGACGTACAATTAGAAACAATTTACGTTTAACAAGGCTTGTGTGTCTTGGCTTTAGGCATATTTTAATTTAATTAAAATTTTTAATTTTAAAGCTACTTTACTTAATGACAAACTGTATTTTAAGAGAAGCAGAAATAGTTAAAATTCTTTTTGAAAATAATGAAAAAAGCATATATTTTTTTAGTTCACTTTTTTTCGGAAAATATAGAATTAAAAAAATATATTATTTGGCATTTCTCAGAATAAAAATATTTAATTCATATTTTAAAAATTTTATTTTTTTTATATATAAATGAAGAGCATTTATGTTCTTGCAATAATATAGTATAAATTAAGATTATTTAAAAGAAATAAATTATTAATGAATTATTTAATATAAAGTAATTATTTTTATATAGGTTATGTAAAAGATTCACTTACTACAGAAAAGGTTGTAATCCCTAAACATAGGTTTAGGCACTTGAGGTCAAAATTATTTTATAATAATCTAATCATAAAATAAGTTCTTGACGTTCTTGACGAGGGTGCCAGACGTGAACTGATCCCTTGGACGCGCCTATGGAAAACTTTATATTCAAAAATTTGAAAAACTTTTTACTAAAAATGACTTAAAATATGACTTTGACATTACTTTTGTAAAATTAATGGACTGGTAAAAGATACACCCACCAGTCGTATATTAAGTCTTTTATGGTTTAATTGTTTTCCCGGAATACAAATTTAAACAAAATATTATTTGGCTTTTCTCCAAATTAAGATATTTAATTAACATTTTAAGAAACTTAAACTTTTTATATATTATAAAGAATCTATTCTGCTCTTGCAATAATATTTAAAATATTTATTAAATATTTTTATTCTTGAGAAGTCAAATTATATTTTGTTTAAACATACAACAGGGTGGCCCCATTGTCTGGGAAAGTCCACTATTTCTGTAGTTTAACGAGATATGATAAAAAGTTTTACGTAAGAGTTGTAGGGTGGTTTTCAAACATGCATGTCCCAAAAATATTCTGTATATAGGCCAATTTTAGATTTTAGGAATACAAATAAGGCAAGTTTGTTTAACAATTCCTATACCAAAAATGTGAGGTTTTTAGATATTTATGGTTTTTAAAAACTTAATGAAATGTATTTTTTCATAAAAAGAACTTTGGTATTTTACATGGAACACCCAGTATATTTGTCTATATTCTATCTTTTTCCTTTAAAAAAATGTACTATAAGCTATGGTTATTTTTAGAAATAAAGGATTTATTGAACTCTAAAAATCCAGTACATGAAAATTAAGAATTCAAAACTTGCTACATCTAACGTTACAAAAATGCTGCAAAAAAGGTATTGGGCAATTTTTGCAGGTCGATAAATACGTCCTTTTGAAAATAACCATAGCTTATGTTACATTTTTTTAAAAGGAAAAGATGAAATTTTAAGCATATTGACAAATATACTGGGTGTTCTACTTAAAATAGCAAAGTTCTTCTTCATGAAAAAAATACTTCTTATTAATTTTTCAAAAACCTTATAAATCCAAAAAACCTTACATTTTGGTATAGAAATTCCTAAAGAAACTTACCTTATTTTGATTCCTAAAATCTAAAACTTGCATAATATACATGGAAATATATTTTAAAAAATTGATATTTTGCTTTTTAATTATTGAGATGTTGGCCATGCTATAAGAAATACCTTTTATAAGATCTAGTAATTTTTATAGGAATTTATTTTGTAGTCCTTAGTGTGTTGAAACACCCATCTAAGTATTTATTAATAACTGTTGTATTTCGGTTTTACCTAATTTTCGGGTAACGTGTTTTTTACGAAAGTTTCAGTAAATTATAAATAGCTTGGCAACATCGCCACGAATGCCAAAATAAAATAACAGAATAACGCAAAATTTTATGCTGAATTCAATACTGTAAACAAAAATAGGGGTTACAGTTTTTAAAAATAATAATTTCTTAGTCATTACATTTTTGGGACACTCCGTATACCTCAGAATATTTTTGGAACATGCACGTTCAAATACCCCAAAACTTTTAAAAAACTTTTTGTCATATCTCGTTAAACAACAGAAATATTGGACTTTCCCAGACAATTGAGGCCACCCTGTATATTTTTACTTAAACCTATAGGCACAATAAGAAGAGAGAGAAGGGTATTTAAACATTTTCTTTATGTATTTTTTTATTTAATTTTCTGAATGAAAAATATATTTTTTTATTCAGAAAATTAATTATTGGATATATAAAATAAAAGAAGATGCAGCTGTTTAGGTAATCAAGGCTTAATTATAAAGGTTTTATTTCAATTTTTTTAGCGCTGAGAACTTTAAAAAGCTGTTTTCGCAACTTCCATTTTTAAAGTTAGGACCCAACATAGGAAATGAAGAGCTTTTTTTTAATTTATCAATATTGTTAATTTTTCTGAAAACAAATAAGCTTTTTTTTAAATTTTTAAAGTAAGTTTTAGATTAAAATGCTTAATTTAATTTAAAAAAATAAAATTTGTACAAAATTATGTTTTTATTTATAACACAATCTATCGAATTATAGAAACCAGAAGTTTAAAGGATCTTTCATTCAAAAATCAAAATATGCATTCCGGAGAAAACTTAAGTTAGAAAAATTTGTCATGCATGAATAATAATAACTTTTTATTAAAATAGCCACCCTACCAAGTTTTGTTTTATCTATAAAGAAATGAAATATGGCAGCTGAAAAGTTAACTTGCAGACACTCCGTAGATTACTGATTATGTAAAGGGGTAAATTTTTATGACAAAAATTTAACGACTTGTTTTAGGTTGCTACTAATACCGTAATATAAAAAACACTTAACAAGTTTTAATTTCAAACATAAATTTTTAAAATCTGCAAAATTAGAAATTCACGCTTTAGGAAATTATTATTTATGACACGAAAGCGATTATGCACCTGAGCGTGAAAAGTATTGCATTTAAGCCAGGCATAATTTTACTGAACTTTTTTAACTAAACTTATCTAGACTGTAAATTATAAATAAAATTACTACTTATTCAAATTACGTTTAATTTAAACCAGCAAAATTAAAATTAACTGTTTTGTGCTCGTTTGCAAAAAGTTTATTTTTCTGTACGCATTTTAGTTCTAATAGGTCACCACAATAGTGCCGAATAATGCAAAATATTTTAAACCAAATATTACCGAGTGGCAATAAAGGATTTTTATGAACTTAATCTTTAGCAGGAAATGTTGCGTTGGTCGAACCAACTCAAGAGTTGGAAAAACACATACCGCAGGCACTAATACTTTTACAACAAAAAGAAACTCCTGCAATCCGCTATTAACCTGCAAAATGCCACAAATTTTATAGTTGGACCCATATTTATTTCATTCTGAAAGCGATGCCGCCAACTACATAAAAAATGATAAAGCAAATAAACCCTTTTCTAAACAATGATTTATTGCAGCAAATAATATTCAACCCGACGACTACGCCACGCGTTACAGGCTCTATGGCACGCCAGAGACGAAATAAGAGGATGTTTTTTAAGTACGTGATACGTGTTTTTGCAATATTTTTATTTATTTAACTAAAAAATATGTAATCAGGCTCTGTCAGAGGCTATGTGCTATCGAAAAGGTTTGTTTACTTTATCATTTTTTGTGTACTTGGCGGCATCGCTTTCAGAATGAAATAAATATGGTTCTAACTATACATTTATCATCAATATTATTAGGTACATGGTACAGGTAGGATATAATGGTCCGTGAGCCAGCAACATATTTTCGTGGCCAATTTTCCTTCAGTCCATAACTCGTAAAATGCTTCAAGAGGATAGTACATGAATTTTTGGGAGATCCAGTAGCGGTGGCGATAGTGGAATTAAACAGGGTGCTCCAAAAAAATATTACACTTGTGTTTTATTTTAATGGAACACCCTGTATGTTAGTTCGTTTTTGGATTATAAAAATTAAAATAACGTACCTTTTATTAGCAATACCTATACCAAAAATGTGAGGTTTTTAGGATATTTAGGATTTTTAGAAATTCTTAACAAAAATAAAATTTAAAAAAAACATACCTTACTCACGCTTTACTTTGTGTATTATGTTAGATTGCTAGAATATTAACTGTACCATCACCTACATTTAAATTTTTGTATAGAAATTATACCAGGTGTCCAGAAATTAATATAATGTTTAATATTAGGTTCTGGATACCCTGTATAATTTCTAGTTAAAAATTTAAAAGTAAGTGATTTTACAGTACAAAATGTGAGGTATTTAAGATTTAATGAATAAGGGAGTCTTGTGGCACATCCTTTTAAAGCTCCTGACGAGTTTTTATAAACCTAGAATATAAAGTGAATACCTTTACCCCCAAAAAATAGTTGTACTTTGAAAATTACCTAAATACCTGATTTGGATGGCCATATCTCCAAAACTAATAAAGTTAGATTATTTGGTATTTTGTTAAAGGTCTTTTAGGTATCTTTTTAATGGTGATCTAATATACAGGGTGCGTCATTAAAAAAATCTATACTTTTTGTCCTACCCTGTATAGTATCACTAATATTACTATTAAATAAATCCCTGAAAGAGCTTTAAGAAAATACCACATTATGTGTATCTAACTTTATTGGATTTGAAAATACGTTATTGTAAATGAGGTATTCAGGTAATTTTTAAAGTACCGCCATGTTGTAGTAAGTAATGGTATTGACTTTATATTCTGTGATTATAAAGAACTCGTAGGAGCTTTAAAATGATGTGCCACAAGGCCCCTTTCCATTTAATTTTTCTTTTCAAAATGGCGCCCAGCTGTCAGTTTGATATTTATATCTGTCATTTCCTGTCTAAAATTTGGTTTATGTTGTCTTACTAAAGTCCTCAAACAAAATTCAGAAGTTAGGAGAGGGGGTACTGAATTTATAGAAGCACTGTATATAAAGTCAAGCTTAAGTTAGTAAGGTAGGATATATTATAATTTTATTTTTGTCAAAAATTTGTTAAAAATGATAAATATCTTTAAAACCTTACATTTTTGGTATAGGTATCGCTTATAAATTTTACAGCTACAATTCAAAAATAAACTAGTATACAGGATGTTCCATTTAAAAAGCACAAGTTTAATATGTATATTTTTTGGAGCACCCTGTACAATTTCATCATCGGAGACGCAGCTGACGCTGACAACGATTCATGTACAACCCTCATATAGCATAAGGAAATAACTGAGAAAATTTTGCACCTGGCTTACGGTCTATAAAGCTACGGTTTCCCAGGACTTTGGGTCGGCGGAAACCGACACGATTTCCATTCTTCCAAATTAAACACACTTTTAAATGAAACCACATTTAAGTGAATATTTGATTTGGGCCAACGTAAATCGCGTCGGTTTCGGCCGACCGAAAGTTTTGGGAAACCGTAGCTTTAGGTAGCATTGTGTTAAAACAAAATTTAAGAAAAATGGTTTTTTATGTTTTTTTATTCCGTTTTCGCACTTAACTGTCTAACCGACCTGCACTGGCATTGATCGGTCAACTGTAGTCGCGTGCGGCAAAATGGCAATAATTAGGATATATACCTACTATTTTCTTCTTGCGTGCGCAAAGTAAGTTAGTTACCTTACGCGTGCTTTTGCATGTGGGAAAGTACCACTTTGCGTACTTGCTAGGCAAGTAACTGTTTTATACTTATTAACAACTTTTTACTTTTTGTTAAAGTTAACGTAACAACACTATAAAAACACGTGTTTTGTTGTTTTATACACATGTGCGCCAGGAAGATGACTTCCAGGCGGGTGCAAAAATTTAAAATATTGGAGACTAAAAGCTAGTTCATACAGAATATTTGGCCAAAAAATTCTCGTTTTTGTCATGTTTATACAGCTGCGAAATTCGCCGAAATTCTAGGCAACAACATAACCTACAAATTTCTATATTGTTTTTCATTTCGGTGGTGACGCTACGCTTGGTATCTTTTGAGATTTTCTTTGTTTTTCCCTTTTAATACTATAACAATTATCTGTTGTGATGAATAAAGAATATAGCACATGTATTTGGCAACTAAAACGTAGAAACGCTGCAAATTTGTTATAAATGAAAAGGACTAAAAAAGTTAATATAAATTCAAATCAAAAAACACAAAATACTTAAGAAAATTAACACAAAAATAACGTTCCAAACAGCTAATAGAATGACATAATAATAACAATAACAAAATTGTTTTTGAAATGACATATGACAAATGACAAATAATCTATTGTTTCTACGCATGTGCGCACGCGAATATTCGCCAAAAATTAAAATGATCTTAAGTTTTCCGCCCACTAGATTTTAAATTTTGCAGAATTCGCAACATCTTTAAACTATCTTTATTTTGAATTACCCGCCTTTAATTTCATGTGAAATTAACCAATGAGAATGAAATTCGCGTTTCGCAATTCGCTTTTCGCGTCTGTATGAACTAGCTTTAAGAAGGCAAAGACTAAGTTCAGTACAAAGAGAATAGACAAGGATAGAGGATCAATCGCCGTTTCGAAAAGTGGCTAGCATTGATCCCGAATGTTGCCGAATCAATGATTTTTGGCATACGGAGGTTTTTGGGGGCGCTGGGCTAAGATTCTATAACAAATATAAGAAAAGAGATCTCTTTGTATCGCAATAAATGTCAAATTACCGATTCTATAACTTACTTTCGGCCATGATCGACTTTATCGAACGTTAAAAGTTATAAAGGAAAAGAATACAAATTTATGTGTCTCTTTGTAGCAATTATCTTTGTCCTTTACCCTTTGAAATAGTTTTCCCTCTCTAGCAGAAAGAGAAAAACATTTATTAGAATGGCTTTTAAAAGAGATAAGGATCTCTTTCTTTTCTCTACTCTATTTTTCTTTTCCCTATGTTTCTTATAGAATATCAGCCCTGATTAAAAATCTAAAAAAATGTTTAGTCGACGTTCTGGTTAGCTTTCGTTAGTTAAAGCTAGTTTGCGGTAAAAAACCAACCTTAATTTACCATATTTTTCCTTCTTTCTGCATATTATAACAATCATGCTGTGTTGCGGGATCAATGCATTGCTGGCTATGGCAAACCACTGTGTAGAAATTTGCCATTCCTAGGTAGTAGTTATTTAATAATAACGTCCGTGGTGGCACTACCGCGTTGTTTAAAAGGTGCTGTGAAATGCAAAAATTGCATGTTTCAGTGCTTGGATAACGTTGACGGAACACGACAATAATGGGTTAAACATCCAGTAACCCGGCACTCAAGGTACACTGGTATTCGGGTATAAGGCTTCGTAAGATGTCATTAAGATTTTTAAAAAATGAATGCGCCGGTAGGCGCTAGACGTTAGTATGTTTAACTAAAAATTTAAAAATAATTATGGTTTTTTTTCACTATTGTTTTAGGATTATTAAGTTTTTAGTTTTTCAAACTATCATTATTTATAGTAACGTGGAAAAGTCCAGAATTGGCTAAAGAAATTCTCTTGGTACAAAATGTAGGAAAAGTTCAAAATAACATCGAAAATTTTCGGGTTTTAAATCACTGATTTATATACATTTTTTAATAAAATAAAATAACCCTAATTTTCTTTAATTTTAGAGGCTAAACATACTGGGTTGGTAAAAAGTACCGCAACTTTTAAATGTCTTTAGAACCGCTACATTTACCAAATCTGGTGTCTAAGGTTTTTTGGACAGGTGGAATTAAATGGTGATATTGGCAGTATTGCCAGATTATCCAGTTTTGTGTAACACATATTTTTTTAGTTGTTTAAATAAAATTCCCCATTTATTGATACTGCATTAATTTTGACGGATCAAAATTATTAATTTTTAAAATTTACAAATTCTGTTTTTATTAGTTTTCGAGATATGATGCTTTTACTTTCAGCTAAAAGGATTTTTAATATCTTAAAAGCTGCTTAGGGTATGTTTACAAAATTTGGTATTTAGAAGTTTTTGGTGATATCAGCATTGTTGTCAATTTTTAATAGATTTGCGGTGTTGTCATATTTCGGTACCTGGTTAAGATAAACTGTGAAAATGTGGAATCTTACTAAAGTTGGCACGCTCTTTTCATTGCAAATAAAATAAATAAAGAATTTTATTTAAAGTACCAAAAATATCACATGTAGCGCAAAAATGTTCAATTCTAATTGGTCAGAAACACTTAAACGCCAAAATTTGCAAACGCAGCTTAAGTAGCTTTAGGGCATCTGAACTTTTTACCTAAAATGTGGTATTGTCGTATCTTGGCAATTAGTAAATATATAATTTTGAAAGTTTATAGACCTATTAAATTTAACCTGCGCAATTTATTGCAATGAAAATTATTGAAGCATACTATTTAAAAAAAATACGTGTAGCACAAAACAGAGAAATCGGGCAGCAAATTCTTCCTTCCAGATACCAAATTTTTAAATGTAGCTTTTAGTGATTTTAAAGATATTTAAGAGTTGATGTACTTATTACTAACCCAGTATATCTAAAGTCTGTACAATATTAGATTTTTAAGACATCGGTAGAAATTTTAAGAGATGTGCAAATTGTGTATTTTACTAACCCGGTGTTCCTAAAGTCCGTAGAAATATTAGATCGGTAAAAAATGATAGTGTGCAAATTGGGTAAGTGAGAGAACTTTCTATAATTGTGTCAATAATAAATAAGTATGCCTTAATAAATGATTGTTATTAGTTGATTGAAATCTTACATTTTAATTATCTAAGCAAGTTTTAAAAATTTTAAAACTTTAACTCAAAGCTACAAAATTAATTATTTTTTTTTATTCCAATAAACCAACATAACATTTATCGTACAGTATTTTACGGCATAGAATTACAACTTTTCATAAAATTTTAAATTCCATAGCTGCTTTATTTTCTGTAAATTTTAGGGAGAGCTAAAAAGAGCAAAAACGGGTTTTTTACGAGTAATACTAAAATTTTCATTTGTGTGCCTAAATGTAAAACCCTTTTGCTTGTTTATTATGCAAAGCGATTTGTTTGAAGAAAATTTAGGGAATGTACGAAATTGGAAAAGTTTTTCTGCAAAGTATGTCAAAGGTAGATATATTATTCAGATTTTTAAAAAACAAATTTTCTATTTTAAAATTATATAACGGTAACATAAATTTGTCAAGATTTTTTTCAAGTAAAAAAGTCTAAATATTCAAGGTGAAAAAGTCACTTTAAAAAAATATACAGGCTATACAACGATTTTAAAATATTGTCCTATAAAAGAAATAAGAGGAAGTAGGACTTTTGAAATCTCCTCGATATTTGCTTTTATTAGATACTTCTACACAGGGTGTTTCACAACAGAACTGCTATGACCAATTTCTTAAAAAGTAGGCTTTGCAAAATTTTAAAAATTTGGAAACATTATAAAAAGTCAGTGAAGGACATACTAACTAGAATATTTTAACAGTTTTAGTACTTTTGGGTATACCGGAAGTTAATGCCATCTTTTAATTTTTGTCCTAATATTCTTGACCTTTTTTATATTTTATGTCAAAAATAACATTTGCAAGCCATCTAACGATCTTTTTTTTTAACAAAAGCCTTTAAAAGTAATTGATGATAGATTTCTTGTATAGAAATGGACTTTTTTAGTCAACTGTATTGATATTTTAACATTTAATAAATAAAGGATGGTAAGAAATAATAGTTTTAAAATTAAATCGACAATAACCTTATATTCTTTTTTAAGAAACCCCTTATGTTTTATTACGTTATTCTATTAAGCATTAAAAATATTAGTAAGTTTGTATAAGGATGCATGTTCATACAAAAAAATTATAGTTTTCGAAATATTACAATTTAATATTTATCTTAATTCTTTAGGTACATGTAGGTACGGTGTAGTTGGTCGATAGCGTCGCATTTCACTGTCAGGGCAAATTAGAAGCCAAACTAAGCCAGTACTTAAAAGCATTGTTAGACTAGATAAATATTAAATTGTCAATATGTCGACAACTATAAATCTTTGAAGTAGACATTCTTACACAAGCTTACCCTTTATTAAGTGTTTATTAGGATGGGCAATAAAAGATTGGGGTTTCCATTTAAAAATATTGACATTAGGGTTTTCATTAATATAGTTTTAAACAATTACTTTGACCACGTATTTATTATTTAATAAAATATCAATACAGTCTACTAAATAAAATCTTTCTTTGCAAGAAATGTATTTCCAATCACTTTTAGAGGCTTTTGTTTAAAAAACATTAATGGTTATGTAATGGCTTGCAAACGTAATTTTTGACAATAAAACTTAAAAAAGTCAAAAACTGTGGGACTTTGAGTATAGGAAACTGTACATACCATACATATGTTTAAAATTTTACGCAAAATTTAAAAAATAAATAATATATAGTGTGTTTCATTTAAAACAAGGAAGTTGGCATTAACTTTCGGTATACCCGAAAGTGCCAAAATGTCAAAATACCTTAGTTGTATGTACCCCATTGACTTTATAATGTTACCATTTTTTTATAATTTTGCAAAGTCTGCTTTTCCAATAAGACAATATTTTAAAACTGGATAAAATTTGGGTAAAGGGTATCACTGAAACTACTTTTTTATTATAATTTTTTTGGTCATGTGGCGTAGTGCCAAGTGGGCACAATCATTTTATTTTTGGAATAAAGGGTGATCCCGCAGCATCTTATTTTTCTAGCCTCTTGATTCTCTTTTAAACACCGCTTTGTTAAAAAAAAACAGCTTAGCCGTAACCTATTTATGGTGTAGTGTGGGTTTTTACAGATTTTCATAAAAGATTGCCGCCAAATTGTCAGGATATTTACAACAAAAATTTTGTTTTTAAAATCGGTCTTAGTTGATATGTCTAAATATTTCCTGCATAATTTGCAGAACAGACAAAATAAATTAAAAACAGTGATGAATAAGCTTATCATCAAATAGAAGTTCTGAAACACTAAAATTTCTGAATTATGAAAATATAGTTTTTCGTAAGTTCCAATATAATTCTTAAAACAATATGAGGAAAAGCTTTAGAGACATTTGGCTTAATGTAGTCGCAAACATCAACCTGGTTATTTTCCAAAATTTCACTAGAATCATAACAGGTAATATCCATGTTTTGATACTAAATAATAGTAGAACCGTGGTTATATTTTTTGGTAAAATTGTGCACCGATATTTTGTAAAATAAAAAAGTTAAGGCGGGAGGGGGTGAGTAAATTTATAACTTCACATTCGGTACACATACATATATTTAAATCAAATTATTTTAAGCCTTTTAATTTTAAATTTTTAATGCATAAAAAGATTTGTTAGGCAATTACAAAATCAAGCAAAATAAATCAAACAAAAAAGATATTTTGCTTTTAAAAAATGAATTGGTGAAAAGTGACGTATATAATGTATACTTTTTTTAAGAATTTGTCTATATTTTAGTACGGATGCCACTGGTTAAAACTTTAAATAATCTTCCACATCAAAAAATGGCGGATAATCATAAGCCTATATAGAAACTTGCTACTGTTTTAATTTAAAAATATATATAAAGATTAAAAGTTAGAAGGTTTTTTTACTGAATTTATTAACTAAATGTATATTTTTAGGTTTTAAATATAATATAATGAACACAATTACAATAAATAGCTATTTTACAAGTATTATACATATTAAATATTTTAATATAAAGATGATAATACACAAAAAAATGTAATAATTACAAAATGAATATTGCTATCTATATAGTTTTTTATAAAATTAACTACCAAAGGTAACCTCCATATCCATGTCCATATCCATGTCCAAATCCATAACCATGAGAGTAGTATGGATAGTATCCATACCCATGCCCCAATCCACCATAACCTAAAAACATGATATTTAATATTGTTGTAGCTCTAGGAAAATATTGTCATTGCTTTTTATTTCAGTAATATTAGTATAAAAATTATTATTAGATATTTAACTACAATAACTTTAATTTTTGTAAAAACTCTGAAGATTTAACTTAAGACAGACTTAAGGTTGCTATAAGTGTAGGAAAACCTTTTTTTCTCTGCGTAACATTGCATGCTAATAATATATAAAATTGTTTATTATGCCAAATACTCAAATTTTGACTCTGCCATTGGTGTGTGGTATTGGGAAAAAATTGTTTTAGAAAAATTATACCATAAAAATAATCAAAGCTTGGCATTTTCAATCTATGGGTTAAAATATTTTTTTAGAATGCTAATTTTAGTTTTAACTCTGCCAACACTATAGTTTTCTAACACCACTAAGGCTAAGAATATAGTGGAGCGACAAGAATTGAGCCAAGCAAACAGCGCGACATCACGCTTAAATCAAACGCGTATAATTAAATGCAAGCGGACATAATTACGCGACGAAAATCTCTCTTACTATGTCTTGCATGCATTTGATTATACGCGTTTGATTGAAGCGCGATGTCCCGCTGTTGCTCGTCGCTATCCTCGTCGCTTCAGTATATTATCAGCCCAAGGTTTTAAGAAAATCGGCATATTACACAGGCCTGGGAAGAATTTGTGATAAGACAATTTTAGTTTTTTTAATTAGTTTTGACGTATTAATAACCAAATCAATAGTCGTTTGTCTCTATTACGTACAGTTTTTTTTCTATAAGATCATCGTATTTTTTATTACAGTGACCGCCAGAAATGTTGAACCATATGAAAAACTTTTTATTTTTGATTTCTCAAAAAATGTATTCTTGATAAGAATCTCTGCATACACCGAAACTCACAAAACACTGATCAAAATTTAAATAAACCAAAGAGTATACGAGGTAGGTGCAAATAAACGAATATAACACAGGAAAAAACTACCTTTATTTTTAAACTTAGAAAAAAAAATTATTTAGAAAACTTGCTTAGAATTAAAAGTTATGTCAAATTTTAGAAGCAGAGCCTCTTATTAAAAATAAAAACTTACTTTTCTTACTTACCTCGTATAGAGATTAGATGGAATTAAATTAACTGGCGTAAGTTATCCTCATACTGCCCTCTAATTAAAAAAAAATGTCAAAGCTTTGTTATTCTTAAAGCATTTAAGGAAGTGATGAATAAAATTTCGGGAAATACTAAAGACCAAAATAATGTGACAATTGTGGAGAACATGCTAGACAAATTTAAGGCCTTAGGTTGCAATATGAGCAAAGGAGGAATAAAATTCACTTTTACGCGCACATTTGGCCTATGTCCTCCAAACCTTGGTGATGTTAGTGAAGATAAAAGTGAGCACTTCCACCAGGACATTAAAGAAGTGAAGAAACGATATCAGGGGCGATAGCAAAATGATGGCGGACTATTTTTGGATGTTGAAGAGCTTTTCGGGCAAAAGAGAATGATTTTCTAAGAAGATCAAAGAGATAGATGCTTGTGCTTTTTTTGCTATATTTTTTGTTTAATGTTGTAATCTTTTATATTTATTTCGTAAATAGAACTTTATAAAAATATACCCTATATATTTATATACATATATGCATTATTATTTACGCAGATTCTGAATTTATGAAGAACAGGACATATTATAGCACTCATCGAGAACTTTGGGTTCTAAGAAATGTTACTGTTAACTGTAGGTATACTAACCATATGATTTGTATATTGGATACGAGTAGCTGTAATATGGATAATATCCATATCCATGTCCATATCCATAACCGTGTCCATAGCCACCATAGATTCCTCTTTTCGTTTTTTTCGATTCTGGTACGTCAACATTTTCTACTGCACTTTCCACATCTACAGAACTTTCTTCAGGCGGAGGTGCTGATTGTCCATATGTCAATGATATGAGGACAACAAGGAGAAATAACTATAAAAAATATTTTTATTAAAAATATACAGGGTATTTGTAAATTTAATATTGTAAAGAAAATTTAAGGGCTGATCCTATATAAAAAATACATAAAAGTTCATATAAACATGGGTCCGCAAATTTTTCGTTCTGGTTAGGGGTGTTAAACTTTTAAAAAATTTAGGAAATTCAAAAAACTTATTTTAATAAAATCATTTAGATTGGATATAAACCATATTAAGATATTTGTATTTATTGTTGTTGTTACATAATTGTTAATTAAAAAATATAAAACCTAAGTTTTAAAATAAAAAGTTGCTTTAATTCTTCGTTAATGGTCCAAACATATGCAATTAGGTGATTTTTTTCTCCTAAACTAAACCAGATAGGAAAAAATATATATTTCAAAGAAAGTGTAACAATTTTACACCCACTTACAGGGTCAGTGAGCGAACCACTTTTTGTTAGAAATATTCGTTCAGTTGCCGCCCGAGAACCCACTGGACTAAAGGTAATTAAGTTAGTGAAAAATTACTCCCTTAATGTTATAAATAATATTGTCAAATTAAAATAAAATTGGATAAATGAGATGTTAAAAAAACTGTTTTTATAAGTTTAACCACCTGTATCTTGAGAACAAGAAATTGGCGGATCCATAATAATATGTATTTCTAATAGTTTAATTTTCCTTTAAATTTTCTTAACACTATTTTGTAACACTCTGTTTAAAGGCCATTTGTTTAAAAGAAAACCATTTTATTTGATTTTTGAATTTAAAGATTTTCTCACTTTTAAACTATCCTATTTAATCCCAATATTTTAGTATATGTAAGGGTGTTAAACAAAAACAAATGCAAAAAATTTAAGAAGGTGATTTCTTGTTCGAAACAAAGGGTAGTTTGCTTTAAAAACGTGGGGTCAAAACTTAACTATTAGGAAGATATCGCGAAAAAAATACCAAAAAAAGATGTTTATGTTGTTGCTTAAAAACAAATTAGCATTATATTTGAACTACCAAGTAATGTCACATGGCATATTACAAATGCCTTCATGGGTGAGAGCGGAAAGATATAATTTATAAAAAATAAATTTCTCCATTCTGGTACGTTATGATTTACAATTTATTTTTTTCATTTAAATTTGGCACATTTAATGAAAAAAATACAAAAGTTTCTAAATATACCAGTCTATCCAAATTTATATTTTTTGAGGTCATTGAGTAAGTTTCCTTTTAAATTTTATTAGCTAGAACGATAAGAGCAGTCTATTTCCATCAATCCTCCAAAAAATAGATAGGATATTTTTATAATAGTAATTTTTTCGTAGAATTTCAGTATTCTAGCTCTATTCGTTTTTGAGATAAAAAATAAAAAAGTTATTTTTTACCATTTTTGTATCGCGGTATCTTCCTATTAATTAACTTTTGACCCTATGTCTATAAGGCAAACTATCCCTTATTTTAAACAGGGAATTACCTACTAAATTTTTTGCATTTGTTTAGAAACACCAAACAATAATTTTAAGATATATTTTAAAAAAAATCTATTTTTTTTTGTGAAATAAAATAAGCCCTTTATTATGTGTTTCTATCAGAGTAGGTGACGAGTACTTACCGAAATTTTAACCATGATTACAAAACTAACAGAATGGAAATATAACAAGGTAGGTACACAAATCTTAATTAAAAGAACTTTTCACTAAGAAGCTACTGGGTGACTGATAACCATGCAAATTGTAAATGAATTTATATAGTTAGTTGAAAAATACCTTCCAACCCTGTGCCAAGGTCTCCATTATGTAGGAAGTTACGACAGAATTGTCGGGTTAAGGTGAACCATACGAAGGAAGTTTTTGCCTCTTCGGTTCTCTACATTGTTTCCTATGTAGAAGAGTTATTGCAAGAAAATTATCTATTTATCATCGATCATTGTTTAATTTTTTTGTTTGCATTTTAAACTTTTTACGTAGTAAGCCATCTTCTGCGGCAAAATATAAGCCGGTTTATACAGGGTGATTTTAATTATTTTGGCATAAACTTGGGAAATTATTGTTAAAGACAAATTATGATTAAATAATAAAAAAATGTTGGCAAATTATTTTTGTTAAGGAAAATAAGCAATTATTTAAAATAATTAAAAAAACAAATCTGGACCAAATAATACCTTATAAGGAAAATCAAATTGTCAACTATTTTTTTGTTACTAAAAGTTTTGTTTTTGGTAAAAACTACACCAAAAAATAAGTTATGATGATGTTTAGTATACCCATTAGTACTCTGCTATTATTTGTGTTCGTTGTAAGGGTATTTTTTACGATTAGAATTAAAATTACAGCCTTTAGTTATTATACCAAATTATTTCGGACACAAAAAATAGGTAATTACAGTTTTCTATTTTTATTCGTTATTTGTCTTTAGAATTTACGCCTTTTTTTCATTTAAAATAATTAATTTTCCTAACTAAAAATTGTATACTTACTTTTTTCAATTGTTGGTCAATCTTTATCCTTAGCAATAATTTTCCGCGTTTATGCGTAAAGGCTAAGAATCACCCTGTATATTATGCGATGTTGTTTTCCTATTTTATATTTGAATAAGTATACAGGGTTATTTAAAAATCTATAACAAAAGTTGCAGTGATTCTACATAATGAAATAATAGTATAGCTTCCTATATATATTTTTTAATGTCATTGGTTTTTTCATTATAACCCCTTAGATTTTATTACAGGGTGTCCGCCGACCAAATTTTGACCCATTTTGATTGCGAATAACTTTAGAAGAAATAAAGATATCAAAATGCGGTTTTTGCAGAAATCCTTAGAGTTTTTAAATGTTTGTAAAGGCAGATTTTCCGATTTAGGGCAACTTTGTAATTTTAAATTAATAACACCATGTATGTTTTTCACCGTCTTAAAATTTAATCTTTTCATCCATAAAAATGTAAGATATAGCTTTTT